>LM523261.1:0-31416 GCA_000941615.1 Parastrongyloides trichosuri
CGCTGGGCGCCGTGCTCAAGAGCTGCAACGCCGAGCCGATCGAAGATCTGGCCAAGGCCAAGCTGGACCAGTTCGAGGGTGACCTGACGACCGAGGCCGGCCGCGTCCGCAGCGCGCCCTATCTGCTGTGGAACCGCAACAACCCGATGACGACGGGCGTGCCCGGAACCTGCGAGTTCCAGGTCGGCCGCCGCACCCGCGATTTCACCCTGTCGCCGCAACCGGCCACGGCGCAGAACCTGGAAGCCGCCTATCGCGCCTCGGTCTATACGCCGTCGGGCGCGCCGCTGTCGGTCGAGACGGTGAACGGCCGCCCGTGGATCAACGTCCACTCCCTGGCCGATGACGCGGCCTGGGACGCCTTCTTCGCCCAGATCGAAGCCCAGTCCGCCGCTATTCGCGGGCCGCAAGGCTTTGTGTTGGACCTGCGCGGCGCCAACGGTTCGTCGCTCAACGCCACCACGCGCGGCTATGGCCTGGCCAACCGCATCTGGTCGCCGGAGTTCACCGTCAGCCGCCAGCCGGAAGCGGGCCAGATCACCTATCGCGCCACCGCCGCCAATCGTCAGTGGTTCGCCGACACCCTGAACCGCATGGTGTCGGACCCGCGCTTCGTCCAGGAATCGGGCGCGGTGATCGAGCAGACCCAGGCCATTGTCGCCGCCTTCGACAGCGCCATCGCCGCCGGTCAGCCGACCTTCGTCATGCCGGGCCGCCCGGCCACCCCGGACACCGGCGCCGCCAACCCGGTGCAGGGCCAGGTGGTCGTGCTGGTCGACGCCGGCTGCTCGGGCGGCTGCCTGGACACGCTGGACCTGCTGAGCCGCCTGCCGAACGTGCGCATCGCCGGCTCGACCACGGCCGAGGACACCATCTTCATCGAGCCGACGACCCTGCGTCTGCCGTCCAACTACGCCGATCTCAGCTATGGTCATAAGGCCTGGACGACGCGCCAGCGCGGCAACAATGCGCCCTACGCCCCGGCCGGCGCCCTGGCCTATGCCGGCGACGCGACCGACGAAGCGGCCGTGCGGACTTGGGTGAACGGCCTGTTCGGCGCCTGATCCGAACGATCATCTCAGGCTATTGAGGGCCGGACGGTGGAACGACCGTCCGGCACTTCCTATTTTGAGATCATGACCCAGACCGAATCCGCCGCCCCGATGCGCTCTGCCTCCGGCTATGACCTGACGCCGCCGACCGACAGCCAGCGCGTGGCGCTGGAGGCCGACCTCTCGCCGGAAGAGAAGCGCGTGCTTCTGGCCCACGGCACCGAGGCGCCCTTTTGCGGAACCCTGCTGGGCGAAAAACGGGCAGGGGTCTTTTGCTGCCGCGAATGCGGCCTGCCCCTGTTCCGCTCGGGGACCAAGTTCGAGAGCGGCACCGGCTGGCCCAGCTTCAACGAACCCGTCGATCCAGCTCACGTCCGCGCCGTGCGCGACGACAGCTACGGCATGGTGCGGGTCGAGACGCGCTGCGCCCGTTGCGACAGTCATCAGGGCCACGTCTTCCCCGACGGCCCGCCGCCGACGGGCCTGCGCTATTGCATCAACTCGGTCGCGCTCAGTTTCGTGGCCGAAGGCGAGCCTCTGCCTGATCCTTTAGGGCGCGACGACGGGACGGCCTGACCTTGGCCGCATTTGGGGTTAGGGTGCTTGTGAACGGGAGTAGATGCGTATGCTGATCGAACTCATGGCCGCCTCCCTCTTGCTGGCGAGCAGTGATCCCGAGGGCGTGGTGTCGACGGCGCCGCGCGCTGGTCCGGGCGCCGTGCCGACCGCGAGCGCCGACGCCTTGGCCGCGACGGTCGGCGACGCCTCGCCCGCCGTGACGCTTCAGACGGCGGCGCCGCACGGTCTGACGACGGAAGAGCAGATTTCCCGCTGGATCGGCGAGCGCAAGGCCGATGCGCCGCCCGTCGAGACCTGGGCCGACGCCTGGGAAGAGGCCGCGCCGCGCAGGATGCACGGCCAGGTCAGCGCCGGGATCGGCACTGGCGGCTACAAGGACTTCGGCGCGGCGGTCTCTCTGCCGCTGGGCGAGAACGGCACGCTGAACCTGAGCTTCAGCCAGACGAAGAACGCGCCCTGGGCCTACGGCTATGGCTACGGACCCTATGGCTTCGGCGCGGGGCGCTACGGTCTGGACGGCTACGGCTGGCGCGACGCCTACGGCGCCGTGCCGGGGCCCTGGGGCGTACGCAGCCCGCGTGAGCGCGCCGGTCGAATTCGCCCCTTCGAGCTGGACGACGAGCGTCGCGACACGCCTGACGACGCCACGCGATAGGGCGCCGGGCGGCCGAAGTGCGGCCTGAGGGTCACGGCGTGCGCTTTTTCCCCCTTGGCGTCGCATCGCCGCATTCCCTTTCTATGCACTGATCCCATATGCCCTCGGGCAAAGGATCAGTATGGACAGTTTGCTTACCTCCGCCGCCGACTTCATCGCCCGCAACGCCATGTGGGCCGGCGTGATCCTCGGCGTCGTGACCTTCTTCGAGTCTCTGGTCGTCATCGGCGCCTTCGTGCCGGCGACAGGCTTGCTGGTGGCGGCGGGCGGCCTTGTGGCCGCAGGCGTGCTGGACCCCTTCACCGTCATCGGCGGTTGCGTCATCGGCGCCGTCATGGGCGACGCCATCTCCTATTGGATCGGTCGCCGTCTGGGCACGCGCGTGCTGCGTCACCACCTGCTGGTGCCGCACCGCCGCAAGCTGGCCTGGACGCGCCTGTACTGCCGCCGCTACGGCGTGGCTTCCATCTTCATCGGCCGCTTCTTCGGGCCGCTGCGCGCCTTCGTGCCGGTGATGGTCGGGGTGCTGCAGATGCGCCAGCGCGTCTTCCAGATCGCCAATGTCAGCTCGGCCTTCGTCTGGGTGCTGGCCATGCTGGCGCCGGGCTATCTGGCGGCCAAGGGCCTGGCCAAGCTGGAGATGATGAGCGAGGCGCACAATCCGACCCTGTGGCTGCTGGCCTTCGGTGCGGTGGTGCTGGCGCTGGTGCTGGCCATGCGCTGGCTGAAAGGCCGCGCGGCGCGGCGCAATGCGTTGCTGGAAGCCTCGGTGCGCGGGCTGGGGGAATAACCTCCTCGCCCCGTTCGCGCTTCAGGGCGCAAGCCGCGAGATTTCTATCTTTCGTCACCCTTGGGCTTTCACACTGCCGGCTCCCGCTCATCCCGGCGGACGCCGGGATCCAGTGCTTTGGCTTCAGAGCGCCTAGCTCAGCGGTTAGGCCATGGTTTGGCTTACTCACTGGATCCCGGTGTCCGCCGGGATGAGCGGAGGTAGGCATTGACCAACGCTCAAACTGAACTGCTCACGAAAAAGGGCCCGGCGGATGCCGGGCCCTTTCGCGTTCCTGCCTTGCGGCGGGATCAGTCGTGGGTGTGGCTGTGGGTCTCGGCGGCCGAGGCCGTGCCCGAGGCGCTCCAGGCCTGGCCGTCTTCGCTCTCGAACCAGAACGGCTTGCGCTCAGCGCCGCCGACTTCGTTCATGTGGTTATCGAACAGGCGGCCGTTGATCATGGTGTAGCCGATCTTGGTCGAGTCCCGCAGGTTCTCGAGCGGATTGGCGTTCAGCACGACCAGGTCGGCCAGCTTGCCGACTTCCAGCGAGCCGATGTCCTTGTCCATGCCCAGGGCGCGGGCGCCGTTGATGGTGCCGACGCGCAGGGATTCGTGGGCGCTCATGCCGCCCTGTTCGAACATCCACAGCTCCCAGTGGGCGCCGAGACCTTCACGCTGACCGTGGGCGCCGATCTGGACCGAGACGCCCTGATCCATCAGCCGCTTGGACTCACGCGCGATGGAGATGTGGTTCAGCTCCTCCGGCGGGGTCTTCACCGGACGACGCGAGCGCGAATCCAGGATGCGGCGCGGCACGTACTGGGTCAGGATCGGATCCTTCCAGACGTCCGTCGTCTCATACCAGTGGTTCTCGCCCCAGGCGCCGCCGAAGCCGACGATCAGGGTCGGGGTGTAGGCCGTCCCCGTCTGCGACCACAGCTGCACCGCGTCGTCGTACATCCGCTCCACCGGCACCGAGTGCTCGATGGTGGTGTGGCCGTCGACCAGCATGCTCATGTTGGCGTGGTACAGCGAGCCGCCTTCCGGCACGACCATCATGCCCAGTTCGCGGGCAGCCTGCATGATCTGCTGGCGCTGGTCGCGGCGGGGCTGGTTGTAGCTCTTGACGCTCCAGGCGCCGATGGCCTGCATCCGGCGCAGGTGCGAGCGCGCGTCGTCCAGGTTGTTGACCACGGCCGTCGTCGGCGTGGCCGCTCCGTACAGGATGGTGCCGGTCGAGAAGATGCGCGGCGCCACCACGCGCCCGGCCTTGGCCAGTTCGCTGTGGGCGAAGATCTCGCTGTTGTCGTTCGACGGATCGTGCAGCGTCGTCACGCCGAAGGCCAGGGCGGCGTAGTTCACCCAGCTCTGCTGAGGGATGATCTCGTCCGAACCCATGCGGCCGTGCCAGTGGGCGTCGACCAGGCCGGGGATGATGGTCTTGCCGGCCATGTCCATGACGCGGGCGCCGGCCGGAACCGTGACCGAGCCGCGCGGGCCGATGGCCTCGATGCGGTTGCCGTTGACGACCACCACGCCGTCCTCGATCACCTCTTCGCCCTTCATGGTGATCAGGCGGGCGCCGGTCAGGACGGTGACGCCGCTGGGACGGGCGTAATCGGCGCTGAAGCCGATTTTGATCCCGTGTTCGGCGGGCTTGGGCAGGTCAGCCGGCGCGCCGTCCATGAAGGCGAAGCTTTCGCTCAGCGGACGCGAGAACAGCTCCGGGCCCATCGACCACTGCAGGCGACTGGAATCGCCGGACCAGTGCAGCCACTCGCCGGCGTCGCGGGTGACGCGCGTCTGCGGCAGGGCCTTGGCGTCGGCGCCGACCGTGATCGGGCGTCCGGTCGGGACGAAGGGGGCGACATAGGCGTTGAAGCGTTCGGTCCAGGCGATCCACCGCTCGTCCGGCGAGATGGAGAACTCGGCCGCCCATTCGCTGCTCAGGTGGGTGCGCTCGTCCTCGCCCGACAGGTTGACGGACTTCAGGACGCGCTTCTCGCCGTCGCGGGCGCTCAGGAAGATGCGATCGTTGCTGGCGCCGAACTGCGGATTGGCGCCGGAATCAGTGATCTTGACCGGCTCGCCGCCGCGCACGGAGACGCGGTAGATGCCCGGTTCGCGGCTCCACATGGCCGAGCGCAGATAGCCGTCGCTGGAGGTGCGATAGACGACCGTCTGGCCGTCCGGCGAGAAGCGCGGCTCCAGATAGTGGCCGGGGTTGGTCGTGATGGTGCGGCCTTCGCCGCCGGCGACGGGAACCACGCGGATGGAGCCCAGGTTCTCGTCGTTCCAGGTCGTGTAAACGATGGAGCGGCCGTCACGCGACCAGGACGGGTACAGCTCGAAATGGTCGCTCTGGCGCGTCAGGCGGCGGGGCGTTCCGGCCACGCCGTTGCGCAGGTCGCGGACCCACAGATTGCCCAGGGCTTCGAACACCACCTTGGAGCCGTCGGGCGAGGTCTGCGCCCAGCGGATCATCTTCACGTCGAACTGGGCCGGGGCCACGTCGACGGGGAAGCGGGCGGTTTCCTGCACCCGGCGGGTGTCGGTGACGCGGAAGGGCACTTCGCTGACGGCCTTGGAGGCCACGTCGATGCGGCGGATCTTGCCGCCCGCCCAGATAACGATGGAGCCATTGTCCGGCGTCCAGGCGAAGCCCGGATAGACGCCGTGGATGGCCCAGGTCTCTTGCATGTCGCGGTCCAGAGCGTCGTAGATCGGCGTCTCACGCCCGGACTCCAGGTCCATGACATAGAGCACCGACTGGTAGCGGTCGCGGCGCACGAAGGCGAGCGACTTGCCGTCCGGCGACGGGGTCGGGCGCACCGAGCCGCCGGGGCCGGTGACGAAGGGCTTGATCTCGCCCGTCTCGCGATCCAGGCGGCGGATCACATAGAGCTGGGTGTTCGGATCCTTGGAGTATTCAAAGACGCCGCCCGGCGTGGAGTCGTCGCTGAAGTACATGTAGCGGCCGTCGGGCGAGAAGGCGGGCTCGCCCGTGTCCTTCTGCTGGGTGCGGCGCTCGGTCAGTTGCACGCCGCTGCCGCCGCCCGAGCGGTGGTACATCCACATCTCGCCCGCGCCCAGCGAGCGCGAGGAGGTGAAGTGCTTGCGCCCGACGATGAACTGGCTGTCCGGCGTCCAGGCGGGGGAGTTCAGCAGGCGGAAGGTCTCGCTGGACACCTGGCGCGGGTTGGAGCCGTCGCGGTCCATGACCCACAGGTTGTCGCCGCCCGCGCGGTCCGAGGTGAAGGCGATGAAACGGCCGTCCGGCGAATAGCGCGGCTGCATGTCCCAGGCGACGCCCGAGGCGATGGGGCGGGCTTCGCCGCCGCCGATCGGCATCACATAGATGTCGCCCAGCAGGTCGAAGATGATCTCGCGCCCGTCGGGGCTGACGTCCAGCGCCATCCAGGTGCCTTCGTCGACGTTGATGTTGACGTCGCGCTGGGCGCCGATGGGGTTCTGCACGTCCCATTTCGGCGTCGCTTCGGCCCCGCCTGGCGCGGGCGTCTGTGCGAACGCCGGAAAGGCCACGGTCAGCGCCGCAGCCGTGGTCATCAGAATGCGCTTCATGAAAAGCCCCTCAGCCCCTCGAACAAAACTTGATGGGGAGAAGCTAGCGGCGCGCGGACTGGGTTGACCAGTCGGGATAATGACGCAAAGGCCGAATAATCTTCGGCGCCTTGTGGCGCGGGTGGTGGCGAGCGCCTGCGCGATTTCGTCGTCTTGCCGTCAAGCTTCAACTGACGGAGCTTTTTTGCGGCGCTCTTTGTTGGGCGACGAGCAATGGAGTTCAGAGTGAGCGCGTCGAATGAAGCCCCGAATGCGTCGGCTTGGACGATTGTGAGCGCGCAGGCTGATGACGCCGACGCCCTGGCCTTGATCGGGGCGGCGACCTTTCTGGAAACCTTCGCCGGGGTGCTGGACGGCGCGGCCATCGTTTCGCATTGCGGCGTCGCGCATGCTTCCGGCTACTACGCGGAACGACTGAAGGCGGGGGCGGCGGCGTGGCTGGCTCAGGTCGAACATGGCGCCCCCATCGGCTATGCGCTGCTGGACAAGCCCCAGCTTCCCGAGGTCGAGGTTCGCGAAGACGATCTGGAGCTGAAGCGGATCTACGCCCTGAGCCGATTCCAGGGCGGGGGATTGGGCCGCGCCTTGATGGCGGCAGCGCAGGACGAGGCGCGGCGTCGGGGCGCGAAGCGATTGCTGCTGGGCGTCTATGCACAGAACCAGCGGGCCTTGGCCTTCTATGCCCGGGCCGGATTTGTCGAGCTCGGCCAGCGGCGCTTCAGCGTGGGCGGGCGTGAGTACGAAGACGTGATCCTGGCGCGCGAGCTGGCGTGATCCATCGGCGCCGAACGGCGTAGCGGAGGCGTCGCAGGATTCGATCTTGTGACGTTCTTTTGAGCGTTTCCGAAAACATGGTGCTTATCCCCACATTGTTTTGAGGGATAAGGCGTCCGGCTACGTATTGCCGTTTCTCAAGTATAAATATGAAATAATCTACGGCGCTGTTTAAAGCGCATGATCATTTGGAGCAACGGAAAATAGTCATGTCCGGCCCGTCTTTCAGGGCGAGTTAGTGGCGTGTTGATTTTTTGGCTATATTTATGATATATTTGTGCTGATTTTTAGATAAAATCGCATAAATATTGCCGATTTTTGAGCTGTCATATGTATATACATGACTTGACGCTCAAGACGCCTCCCGCACAGGTTCCGCCGCAGTCAGGGCTCGAGGTTCTGCGCGAATACCTAAGCGGGAAGGCATGGGGACGATGAAAAAGAGGCTTTTGTTGGCGGGGGCGGCTGTCGCCGCGACGATGTACGGCGGGGGGGTGTCGGCTCAGGAAGTTGATGTGACCAATGTTGACGACATCGTCGTCACCGGCAGCCGGATCAAGCGTCAGGACATCAGCGGGGTCGGTCCCGCCACGGTCGTGACGGGCGAGGACATCGAGCGCACCGGCATCACCAACGTCGAGACCCTGTTGCAGCGCCTACCGGCGTCGGCCGGCGCGGCCGGCAGTCAGACCAACTCCTACTGGACCGGCAACGGCTACGGCACGGCGCAGGTGAACCTGCGCGGCCTGGGCATCAACCGGACCCTGACGCTGATCAACGGTCGTCGCGTGGTCAACGGCGGCACCGGCGCCAACAGCGCCCCCGACCTGAACATGATCCCGACGCCGATCATCGCCCGCATGGACGTGCTGAAGGACGGGGCCTCGGCCATCTATGGAGCGGACGCTGTGGCCGGGGTGGTGAACATCATCACCGTCAACGGCTATGAAGGCCTGAAGGTGTCGGGCAAGTACGGCATCACCGATGAAGGCGACGGTCAGGATGTGACCTTCGACGTCCTGTGGGGCATCAAGAACGACCGGGGCAGCGTCACCGCCGCCCTGACCTATCAGAAATCCGAAGAGGTCAACCTGGCCAGCCGCGCGCCGTGCGGCCTGGGCGAGGTGAACGGCACCCTGACCTGCATCTCCAGCGCCACGACGCCCGGCGGCCGCGCGGTTCTGCCGAACGGGCAGATGATCAACTTCAACCAGACGCCGGGCGGGGACGGAAACTTCTACGAGCCGTATGACCCGGCCAAGCACAACCACAACTCCAACGGCTATCTGAACGCCTCCTCGCCGATCGAACGCTTCAGCACGGCCGTGCTGGCCGACTATCAGTTGACCGACAAGGTCAGCCTGTTCGGCGAGCTGTTCTTCACCCACCGCGAGAGCAATCAGGCGGCGGCGCCGGGCGCCCTGCGCGACATCCGCATCGCGGCCGATCACCCGACCAACCCGACCGGCCAGGATCTGCTGCTGATCCGCCGTCTGCTGGTCGAGCCGGGCCAGCGTCAGTTCTTCCAGGAAACGGACACCTACCGCTTCGTCGGTGGAGCGCGCGGCGACATCGCCGGCGACTGGACCTGGGAGGCTTCGGCCAACTGGGGCCGCAACACCGGCGTCGACGGCATGACCAACATCGTCAACCTGCAACGGCTGGGCGATACGCTGAACACCTCGCTGTGCAGCCCGACGCCGGGCGCCGCCGTGCCGTGCGGCGACTATCTGGGCATGGGCGACGTTAATCAGGACGTGCTGGACTACATTCTGTTCAACTCGCGCGACACCGGCGGGAACGAGCAGAAGAGCTTCACCTTCGATGTCAGCGGCACGGTCATGGAACTGCCGGCCGGCGCCCTGGCGATGGCGGCGGGCCTGGTCTATCGCGAAGAGAAGGGCTGGCGTGATCCCGACGCCCTGACGGTGCTGGGCATCTCCAACACCAATCAGCAGGATCCGATCGCGGGCGAGACCAAGGCCAAGGAAGCCTATGTCGAACTGTCGGCGCCCTTGCTGAGCGACCTGCCGTTCGTGCAGCGGCTCGATCTGGATGCGGCCGTCCGTTACTCGGACTATGATCTGTTCGGCGGCAACACCACCTATAAGCTGGGCCTGAACTGGTCGGTGGTCGACAGCCTGCGTCTGCGCGCCACCTATGGCACGGGCTTCCGTATTCCCAGCGTGCCGGAACTGTACGGCGGTGTGGCTGAGGGCAACCTGACCACGACCGATCCGTGCAGCCGCTACAGCGACAGCGGCGACGCCGTGCTGATCGCCAACTGCGCCGCCTCGGGCGTGCCGGCGGGCTATGTGCAGATGGGCAACAGCATCCTGACCACGGTCGGCGGCAATGAGATGTTGCAGCCGGAAAGCACCGAAACCCTGACTCTGGGCCTGGTGTGGCAGCCGACGCAGATCAGCGGCCTGACGCTGACGGCCGACTATTTCGACATCAAGGTCGAGGACGCTATCCGCTCCATCCCCGGTTCGACCAAGCTGGCGATCTGCTATGCGACGCCGAACATGGACCATCCGTTCTGCAAGCCGGACAGCTTCACCCGCAACCCGCTGACGGGCGAGGTCAACTATCTGTCGGCCCAGCCCACCAATACGGGTCTGGAGACGATGAAGGGCGTGGACATCGGCGTGCGCTACGCCTTCGACATCGGTCAGCGTCGCGCCAGCCTGGACTGGAACACCACCTATCTGGACGAATACGTCATCACGCCTTTCGAGGGCGGCGATCCGATCATCTTCGACGGTCATATCGGCGGCGGCAACGGCGGCTATCCGCACTGGCGCTCGAACGCCAGCCTGACGGTCATGGATGAGCGCTGGGCCGGAACCTATTCGGTCCAGATGATCGGCGAGGCGACGGACTTCAACGCCGCGCCGGGCGACATCGGCTATCAGGCGCCGCTGTCTTCTACCACAACGCCCAGTTCGCCTACCGGGTGGACGACAACGCCGACATCGCCGTCGGCATCGACAACCTCTTCGACAAGAAGGCGCCCTTCATCCAGAGCTGGACCGACGGCAATACCGACACCATGACCTACGACCTGCTCGGTCGCCGGGGCTATGTGCGGCTGACCTACAAGTTCAACTAAAACCGATGTGAGGTGCGTCAGGCGCGTATTCTAGAGCGCCGCCTGACGCAGCCTTCTCTCACAAGCCGTGAGTATAAAATGATACGCTGGCCTCTATTGGCGCGAAAAGCCCACAAGTGGCTTGCGCTGATCATCGGCGTTCAGGCCCTGTTCTGGGTCGTGAGCGGCCTCTACATGACTGCCGTCCATATCGACATCATCCATGGCGACCACCTGATACGGGCGCCGGACGCCAGGCCGATCGCGACGGAAGGCCTGGTGGAGCCGTCGGCCATCCTGCAGGGCGCCGACCGGGCCAGCAGCCTGCGTCTCGACCAACAGCTGGACAGCCGGTCTACATCGTCAGTCAGAAGAGCGGCCGGTCGCTGTTCGACGCCCGGTCCGGCGAGAAATTGCCGCTGATCGACGAAGCCGGCGCCCGACAACGCGCCGAGCAGATCTACGCCCCCGAGGGCGGGATCGTGAAGGCTGAGCTTCTGACCGAAATCCCCGGCGAGATCCGGGGACGTGCGGCGCCGATCTGGCGGGTGCAGTTCGAAGGCCTGTGGCGACCCACCCTCTACATCGCCCCCCAGACCGGCGAACTCGTGGCCAAGCGCCATGACCTCTGGCGCACCTTCGACTTCGTCTGGATGTTCCACATCATGGACTATGAGACCCGCGACAACGTCAACAACATCCTGCTCAAGATCGCGACCTGGATGATGGTGATTACCTCCCTCACCGGGGCCTGGCTCCTGCTCTACAGCTTCCGCCGCAAGCGCCGCGTGCGCAAAGCCGCAGCGTGAGGATCATCAGATGTTTCTAATCCGCAGACTGCACAAATGGTTCGGCCTGGTCCTGGGTCTTCAATTCCTGCTCTGGGCCATCAGCGGCGCCGCCATGGCGCTGATCGACCATCACAAGGTGACGGGCGGTCATGTCCTGGCCGAGGTCAAGCCTAGCCCTGCGCCGACCCAGGTGCTGTCCCTGGCTCAGGTGTCCCAGGCGATCGGCGCGCCCGTGTCGCAGATCGAACTGAGGCCGCTGCAGGACCAGTGGGTCTTCGCGGCGACGACCGCCGAGGGGATCAAGCTGTTTGACCCGGTCAGCGCCGCGCCGGTGGTTATCGACGACGCCCGCGCCAAGACGCTGGCTGTCGGCGGCTTTCAACGGCACGGCGCCCGTGACCTCGGTGACGCGGGTCGAAAAGCCCACGCTTGAGACGCGCGACTTCGCGCTGCCGGCCTGGCGGGTCGAGTTCGCGGACAAGGAGAAGACGACCCTGATCCTGAACGCCGTCACCGGCGAGGTCGCCGGCGCCAAGACCAACACCTGGCGGCTCTGGGACTTCTTCTGGATGATCCACATCATGGACTACACGGATCGCCAGAGCTTCAACCATCCGCTGATCATCATCATCGCCACAGGGTGTCTGTGGTTGGCTTTGAGTGGCTTCATCATGTTGTTCAGCGCCTTCCGACGCCAGGACTTCGCCTATCTGCACGACGGCATCGAATGGCTGCAGGAGCGGCGTCGCCGCTGACGACCAAAGGCCGGGGCGCCCGTGACGGCGTCCCGGCTTCTTCATGATTCAGAGCCTGAAGAAGGCCGCCATGACCTTGGGAGGGGCGCATGGACAGTCCGCTCCACCGACGCATCCGCTCCGACATCGCCGATCGCATTCTGTCGGGCGAATGGTCGCCGGGATTCCGCATCCCCTTCGAGCATGAACTGATGGCGGAGTACGGCTGTTCGCGCATGACTGTGAACAAGGCCCTCGCGCCCCTGGCGGAACGGGGCATGATCATCCGGCGCAAGCGGTTCGGCTCCTTCGTGGCGCGGCCGCGCATTCACTCCGTGCTGCTGGACATCCCCGACATCCAGGCCGAGATTCTTAAGCGCGGCGAGCCCTATGATTTCGAGCTCCTGTCCCGGAAGGTCAGGGCGGCGCACAAGCGCGACGCGAGGAGCTCGCTCTCGCTGCATCCGGCGAGGTGATCGAACTGCGTTGCCTTCACCGCAGCAGCGGCCGTCCCTTCGCGCTCGAGGAACGGCTGATCAGTCTCGCCTCCGTGCCCCAGGCCAGGGATGCGGCGTTCGACGAGATTCCGCCCGGAACCTGGCTGCTTGAACGGGTTCCCTGGACCGAGGCCGAACACAAGATCAGCGCGGTGAACGTGTCGCGGGCGACGGCCCTGACGCTGGGCGTCGAACCGTCGGCGGCCTGTCTGTCGTTGGAGCGCCGAACCTGGCGGCGGGCCGAGGGCATCACCTTCGTGCGGCTGACCTTCCCCGGCGAAGCCTATGACCTGGGCGCGCGATTTGCGCCCTCCGAGCCGGACCCGACCGTTCCTACGGGGGCGTAACGTTCGCTGCAAACAGTTTGAGTATGAAGGAAAAATCCATGACGGCTGATGGCTCGGCTTTGCCGTCCAAGGTTGTGATCATCGGCGCGGGACACGCGGGGGGCTCGGCGGCGGCGCTGCTGAGGCAGTATGGGTATGAGGGCGAGATCGTCCTGGCGGGGCAGGAGGATGCGCCGCCCTATCAGCGCCCGCCCTTGTCGAAAGCCTGGCTGAAAGGGGAGGCGGGCCTGGAAGACCTGCTGCTGCGTCCCGAGAGCTTCTACGCCGAGCAGGACATCGCCCTGCGCACCGGCGTCGCGGCGAGCGCCATTGACGCGGACGCCAGGACCGTGACCTTCGCCGACGGAACGGTCGAGCCTTACGACACGCTGATCCTCGCCACCGGCTCGACGGCCCGCAAACTGACCATCCCCGGCGCGGACCGGCCCGACCTGCTGGAGCTGCGCACCCTCGATGACGCCGAGCGGCTGAAGGCCGTGCTGGCGCCGGGCAAACGGCTGGCGGTGGTCGGCGGCGGCTATGTCGGGCTGGAGGCGGCGGCCTCGGCCCGCGCCCTGGGCGCCGAGGCGGTGGTGATCGAGCGCATGGACCGGGTGCTGGCCCGCGTGGCGTCGCAGCCCCTGTCGGCCTTCTTCACCGATCTGCACCAGAAACACGGCGTCGAGATCCTGACCGGCGTCGAGGTCTCGGGCTTCGAGGACAGCGGCGTGCGGTTGGCCGACGGATCGCTGATCGCGGCGGACGCCATCCTTGTCGGCGTCGGCGCTCTGGCGCGCGAAGCCCTGGCGCGGACTGCGGGCCTGACGTGCGAGAACGGCGTGGTGGTCGATGAGACCGCCCGCACCAGCGACCCGAACATCTACGCGATCGGCGATGTGACGCGGCGGCCCATCCCGGTCCACGGCGGCGTCATGCACCGGCTGGAGAGCGTGCCCAACGCCCTGGAACAGGCCAAGCAGGTGGCCTCGGCCATCGTCGGCCGCACGGCCCCGGCGCCGGAAGTGCCGTGGTTCTGGTCCGACCAGTATGACGTCAAGCTGCAGATCGCGGGCCTGCCGTTCGACGCCGACCGCCAGCTGGTGCGCGGCGATCCGGCCGGCGGCGCCTTCGCCGTCTTCCACCTGAGCGGCGACCGGATCGTGACGGTCGAGGCGGTCAACGCCCCCGCCGACTTCATGGGCGGGCGTCTGCTGATCGGGAAGGGGGCGCGGGTATCAGCCGAACGGCTGGCTGATTCTGCGACGTCCATGAAAGCTGTCGCCCTGTCCTGAGACGGGTGATGGAATGGCGATGTCGGTCAGGCGAGCGGGTCTGTCGGCATCGCCTGCATCCAGGAACGATTCCAATCTGCCTGATCGAGGCGTGAAGACGCCTGCGCCGGACGTGATATGTCCAGGCGATCAGGCAAATACTTGATTGGACTGGAGAGATTGGCCCCAGCCCTTGCCGATCCGGGATCAGCAAGGGCTGGGATGGTGCTGCGAGGGAGGATTGAACTCCCGACCTCTCCATTACCAATGGAGTGCTCTACCACTGAGCTACGGCGGCGGGTCACTGAGGAAGCGGCCGTATAGCCAAAGGTTTCGGCCGGGCCAAGCCAAAAATGCATGCTTGATCAAAATCTTTGCACGCGGTCTGCTGCCGTCATGGATAAGCCGAGCAAAGACGCAGACGAGACGGGCGCTGACGCCGACTCGTCCCCTTCCGTCAGCCCCGCAGCCTTGGCCAAGGCCGAGCGCGCGGCGCGTCTGGCGGCCGCCCTGCGGACGAATCTGCGCCGTCGAAAGGCGCCGGGCGCGGGCGGCGCGCGGCCGCCGAGCGAAAGCAACTGAAAGTCATCCGCTTTGCGACGTTACGGCCTTTCGCGGGCGCCGTCCGGCTTGCTAGATAACCGGTTCGCCGGGCCGTAGGGGTCCGGGCCTCCCAGGACTTCCCCGACACCCATGGACAGCATCGTCATTCACGGCGGCAATCGCCTCAACGGCTCCATTCCGGTCAGCGGGGCAAAGAATTCGGCGATCAAGCTGATGGCGGCGTCGATTCTGACGGATCAGCCCCTGCTGTTGACGAATATGCCGCGTCTGGCGGACACGCGATTCCTGGGCCAGCTGCTGCGTCAGTTCGGCGTGGAAGTGACCGAGCGTGACGGCGCGGACGGGCAGGAGACCCTATTCCATGCGCCGGAGCTGACCTCGACCTTCGCCCCCTATGATCTGGTGCGTCAGATGCGGGCCTCGTTCAACGTTCTGGGGCCGCTTCTGGCGCGCACGGGGAACGCCAAGGTCTCCCTGCCGGGCGGCTGCACCATCGGCGCGCGGCCGGTCGACCTGCACCTTCAGGCCCTGATGGCCATGGGTGCGGCGATCGAGCTGGAAGAGGGCTATGTCAGCGCCACCGCGCCCAAGGGTCTGCGCGGGGCCGAGATCGAGTTTCCCTTCGTGTCGGTGGGCGCGACCGAGCACGCCTTGCTGGCCGCCGTGCTGGCGGACGGGACGACGGTGCTGAAGAACGCCGCGCGCGAGCCGGAAGTGGTCGACCTGGCCAACTGCCTCAACGCCATGGGCGCCAAGATCGAGGGGCTGGATACGGACGTGCTGACGATCACCGGGGTCTCGTCCCTGTCGGGCGCGACCTGGTCGGTAATTCCCGATCGAATCGAGATGGGCTCTTATGCCCTGGCCGCGGCGATGGCCGGGGGCGAGGTGCGTCTGACCAAGGGTCGCGCCGAGCTGATCACCGCCCTGACCGACAAGATGGTCGAGGCGGGCGTCGAGATCGAACCGACGCAGGACGGCCTGATCGTCCGTCGCGACCCGACGCAGCGGCTGAGGGCCGTCAACGTCACGACCGAGATCTATCCGGGCTTCGCCACCGACCTGCAGGCGCAGTTCATGGCGCTGATGACGACGGCCGAGGGCGAGAGCGTGATCAACGAAACGATCTTCGAGAACCGTTTCATGCACGCGCCGGAACTGGCGCGCCTGGGCGCGGACATCACCGTCCATGCGGGCGAGGCCGTGGTGCGCGGCGTCGAGGGGCTGAAGGGCGCGCCGGTCATGGCGACAGATCTTCGCGCCTCCATGTCTCTGGTCATCGCCGGTCTTGTGGCCGAAGGTGAGACGACGGTCGGCCGCGTCTATCATCTGGATCGCGGCTTCGAGCGGATGGAAGAGAAGCTGGGCGCGTGCGGCGCCGATGTCCGACGGATCAAGGGGGAGGGCGATGAGCACTGACGGCGAACCGATCTCGGCCCTGACCGACGAGGTGGCGGACGAAGGCGCTGCGGGCGAAAGCCTGGCGCCGATGACGCCCCTTCGCCTGCTGGCCGAGGATGCGGACGACCTGCAGATCATCTCGGCCGCGCTTCAGGACGCCATCATGCGTCCGGTCGACATCCGTTGGGAGAAGGAGGCGCGGCGCCTGACCGTCGTCCTGTCACGCTTTTGCTGGGAATGCGGCGGCACGCGCGTCATGGCGGCCATGCAGTTCGGCGACGTCCAGGCGGTCAAGAGCCGCCGCCTGCCGCGTCTGCCCGAGGCTGCGCTGGAGCTGTTGGCGCTCGACTTCCTGCCGACCGAGGCGCCGGGCGGTCAGGTGATGATGATGTTCGCGGGCGGCGGGGATCTGCGGATCGACGTGGAGTGTCTGGATGCGGTGCTGACCGACCTGTCTGAACGCTGGCCCGCGCGGGTGGCGCCGACCCATCTGGACGGAGCGGCGGAATGAGCGGGCCGCACAAGCTGACCGCGATCGAGATCGACAACGCCTCTCTGCCGGCCGCGACGGCCGAGATCGAGCATCAGCGCCGGGTCGCCATTTTCGACCTGGTCGAACAGAACAGTTTCATCCCGGACGGCGCTGAAGGCGGCCCCTACACCCTGGCCCTCTCGTCGCAGGATAATCGTCTGGCCTTCGATATCGCCGGACCGGATTTCAGCCGGACGCATGTCTTGTCGCTGACGCCGATGAAGACGGTGATCCGTGACTACGGCCTGATTTGCGAAAGCTATTATGAGGCCATGCGCGGCTCCTCGCCCAGCCAGATCGAGGCAATCGATATGGGGCGGCGCGGTTTGCACAAT
The DNA here is from genome assembly GCA_000941615.1 of Parastrongyloides trichosuri. NCBI lineage: Eukaryota > Metazoa > Nematoda > Chromadorea > Rhabditida > Strongyloididae > Parastrongyloides > Parastrongyloides trichosuri. The sequence continues at coordinate 16,959 of LM523261.1, forward strand.
GAAGGCGCGGCCCTGCTGAAAACCCGGCTGGACGGCAAGGTGGAGATCGACCAGGAGACGGCGCGCCGGCTCTTCACCCTGGTCTGCGCCCTCTACCGTCGGGGCTGAACTCGACTATCTAAGCGTTTTGGTGCATTAGGCGCCCTCACTTTCACGGCTCGCGCTCACGCTCGGCGCGGGCCCGTAGCTGTTCACACGGGCGAGAGAGGCCGCATGGCGAAGGAAGAAGTGCTCGAATTTCCGGGCGTTGTTACGGAACTGCTGCCGAATGCAATGTTCCGCGTGAAGCTCGAAAACGATCATGAGATCATCGCCCACACTGCGGGCAAGATGCGCAAGAACCGCATCCGGGTTCTGGCCGGCGACAAGGTGCTGGTCGAAATGACGCCCTATGACCTGACCAAGGGTCGCATCACCTACCGCTTCAAGTAAGGACGCGCGTGTCGCGTCCTGACGCCTTGGCTCCGAGGTTGATTCTGGCCTCGTCGAGCCCGCGCCGCATCGAATTGCTGGCGCAGATCGGCATTGCGCCCGATCTGGTCGATCCCGCCGATATCGACGAAACGCCCCAGAAGGCCGAGACGCCGCCGCGTCTGGCCCAGCGTCTGGCCTGCTCCAAGGCGGCCGTCGTGGCCGAACGTCATCCCGATGACGTGGTCCTGGCGGCTGACACCGTGGTGGCCGTGGGGCGCCGCCTGCTGGAAAAACCCGCTGACGAGGCGGAGGCGATCCGCTTCCTGAAACTGCTGTCGGGGCGCAATCATCGCGTCTTCACCGGCGTGGCCGTGATCTGCGGCGGGCGCACGTCCTGGCGCGTGGTCGACACCCGCGTCAGCTTCAAGCCGCTGTCGCAGGACGAGATCGCCGCCTATGTCGCCTCGGGCGAATGGCGCGGTAAGGCCGGAGGCTATGGGATTCAGGGCCGGGCCGCCGCCTTCATCACCCGAATCGTCGGCAGCCATCCCGCTGTCATGGGTCTGCCGCTGTATGAGGCGGCGAATCTGCTGCGCGGCGCTGGCTGGAGAGGCGAGGCGGCCTGATGGCCGATGTCGAGGTCTTCCTGGACGCGGCTCCGGGCGAGACCCGTGGCATGGTCTTTCGCGACGGCCGCGCCTGGACCCTCATTATACATAGAGACGACGATCGGCCCGAGCATCGCCTGGGGGCCCGCGTCGTCGGTCGTGTGGCGCGTCTGGCTCCCGGGCTGCACGGCGCCTTCGTCGACCTGGGCTGCGGCGAACCGTTCGGCTTTCTGCCGTTGGGCAAGGCGGATCGTCCGGCGGAAGGCGCCAAGCTCGAACTTCTGATCACGGCCGAGCCGCGCGAGCGGAAGGGGCCGGTCTTGCGCCGCCTGGGCGAGGCGAGCGGAGAGCCGCGTCTGCTGGCGGCCGGACCCGACGTCGCCGCTATCCTGAACATGCTGGCGCCGGGCGCGCCTGTGTCCACGGGCGCCGAGGCGATCCGCGCGGCGCTGGAGGCTGAAGAGGAGGCGCTGTCCGGCGGCGTGGTCGTGCCGGGCGTGGGTCTGGATCTGGCTGTGCAGCGAACGCGCGCCCTGATCGCGGTCGACATAGACTATGCGCCCGCCGCCGGTCGAGATTCCCGCAAGGGGCGCGAGGTGGTGAATCGCGAAGGCCTGCGTCAGACGGCGCGGTTGCTGGCGCTGAAAGGGTGGGGCGGTCTGGTCGCCATCGACCTGGCGGGCGTCGGACTGCACCCAGAAACCACTCTATCCATGGCGCGTCAGGCGTTCACCGAGCACGACGGGGCGGCGATCGGGCCGCTCAGCCGGTTCGGCCTGCTGCAACTGTCTTTGCCCTGGGGGCGCACGCCTGCGGACGAACGACTGGCGGCGCCGGGGGCGCTGGAGATCGGCGCCCTGCGTCGGCTACGCCTCGCCTTGCTGACGGATCGCGCCGCGCCGCGCCTGACGCTGCACTGTAGTTCGACATCAGCGGCGATCCTGTCCCCCTGGGTGGCGCAGCTGGGGCCGCGCGCCCACATCCGCCCGGACGCCGCGCCGGGCGTGTTCGAGATCAAGGAGAGCTGAGCATGGCCCAATGCCCCATTTGCCGTCGCGCCGAAGCTGTCGCCGCCTACAAGCCCTTCTGCTCCAAGCGTTGCGCCGACATCGATCTGCAGCGCTGGTTCACAGGCGGCTACGCCATTCCGGCCGAAGATGCGCACGATGATGAAAAAGATCGCGGAATTGAGTGAATTGGCGTCTGGACAGCCCGTCCGAGCTCGCCTATAGACCCGCCTCTCGCGACGACGTCGTGCGCCTGGATAGCTCAGTTGGTAGAGCAGCGGATTGAAAATCCGCGTGTCGGTGGTTCGAATCCGCCTCCAGGCACCACTTTTCCCTCACATGATGATTATTCGCCTCGGCCCTGAAAAAGCCGAAAAATCGTCATGGGCCTAAATGTTTCTTAACATTCTAGACGATGGCATTTTTGTTGCCGTTTTATTGCGCGTACATGGAATATTTGTGCGCTCTCGCCGCGAGGGCGAGGAGCGTGGGGTGAAAAGCTATTTTCCGCCCTTGACGCTCCGATAGGCCTTCGCCAAAGGGACTTAACCGCATTCTTGCTTGCAGGCTGTGGACGGGGGGGTATGGTTCCATCGCTCCAGTCTGCAAAATGTCTCAGGATGTTTCGTAAGAATGCGGCGCCGACCGGCGGGGGAGAAATTCCGGCGGGAGGAAAGAATTTCACGGTAAAGGCCCAGCCGACTGACGCGGTTGGGGTCTTGGGTTCCACGAGTCAGACCAAAGCAGGAACTGGCGAAACATGCTCGATAAGAAGACGAATATCCTCCTCGCAATGGCCGGCGCTGCCGTCCTGATGGCGAGCTCGCCGGTTCTGGCGCAGGACGCAGCTCCGGCTGCTCCGGCCGCCGCTTCGGCTCCCGCCGCCGCTGACGCCGCCGCTCCGGCCGCCGACGCCGCTGCCCCGGCTGCTGACGCAGCTGCTGAAGCCCCCGCCGAAGAAGCCGCTGCTGACGGCCACGGCGGCGCCGGCCTGACCCCGATCGCCATGTTCATGATGGCGCACCCGGTCGTTAAGGTCGTGATGGCAGGCCTGATCCTGGCCTCGATCTTCTCCTGGACGCTGCTGCTCATCAAACTGGTTGAGTTCAGCTCGCTGACGAAGAAGACCAACCGCTTCCTGGAAGAGTACCGCGGTGCTCGCAACCTGGCCGACATCCGTCGCCTGGCCACCTCGGAAGAGTTCGACGGCAACCCGCTGGCCGACATGGCCGCTGCGGCCACCGGCGAAATCGAACTGTCGCGCCAAGCCGGTCTTGATGTGACGGGCGCTCACCGCGATACGACTGTCTCGCGCGCCAACAACGCTGTCGGCGCCGTGCAGGGCGGCATGGGTATCCGCCTGTCGGGCGGCCAGCAGTTCCTGGCTTCGGTCGGTTCGGGCGGTCCGTTCGTCGGTCTGTTCGGCACTGTATGGGGCATCATGAACTCCTTCATCGGCATCGCCGAAGCGAACACCACCAACCTGGCCGTCGTTGCTCCGGGTATCGCTGAAGCCCTGCTGGCTACCGGCATCGGTCTGTTCGCGGCTATCCCGGCGGTTATCTTCTACAACTACTTCAACACCCGCATCGCTTCGTACGGCGCTCGCGCTGACGGCTTCAACGCCGAGCTGATGAACTCGATCTCGCGTCAACTCGACAAGGGGGCGTAAGACGGATGGCCGCCAAACTTTCCGGTTCCGGCGGCGGCAAGTACACCGTCGAGGCGAACAGCGAAATCAACGTCACGCCTTTCGTGGACGTTATGCTGGTTCTCCTCATCATCTTCATGGTGGCGGCTCCGCTCGCCACCGTGTCGGTGCCGGTGACACTTCCACGCGCCGTCGCTCCGCCGGCCGTCAATCCGCCCAAGCCCGTCTTCATCTCCATTCAGAATGGCGGTGAAGTGTACGTGGGCGATTTCCCGACGTCGGTCGCCGCTCTGGGCGATGACCTGAGGACCCAAATCGGAACGCGTAACCCTGACGAGGAGCGGATCTTCATCCGCGCTGACCAGCAAACGCGCTACGGGGACTTCATGCAGGTCATGAACGCCTTGCAGGATAATGGTTTTTACAGTGTCGCCCTGGTTGGCGAAGATCAATCGTAGGGGGCGTGACTCAAAGCATGACTGCTGAACCTCACGAGCACCGCGACCCTCTGCTCGATGCACCCAAGAAGAAGAAACTCTCGACGGGTGCAATGGTCGGGATCGGCGTTTCGGTGATCGTCCACGCTCTGGCAGGCATTTACCTGTACAAGAGCAAGTTCGAACTCCAGGAGTTCAACTATGTGGACGAGGCCGTGGACGTGGAGCTGATGGAGGCCCCGCCTCCGCCGCCTCCGCCTCCGCCGCCGCCGCCGCCGCCGGATACGCCTCCGCCGCCGAAGCTTCAGGTGCGCGAGCCGGTCGTCAACACCCAGGCGCCTCCGCCTCCGGTGACCTTGCCGATCGAGCCGACGAAGAAGGAAGACCGCGTCGAATACACGGGCCCGCCCGTGATCGTCCCCGGTCCTCCGCCTCCGCCGGCGCCGCCCGCGCCGCCGCGTCCTTCGGTGATCACCAACCCGCAGTGGGCTCGCCCGCCGCGTCCGACCGAACGGGACTTCCCGCAACGCGCTCTTGATCGCGGCGTGGGTGGTTCGGCCACGGTCGAGTGCACGGTGACCCCGAGCGGGAAGCCCGAAGGTTGCCGCGTCGTCTCGGAAGAGCCGTCCGGCATGGGCTTCGGCGCTGCGGCCGTTCGCATCGTCCAACGCGGGCAGCTTTCGCCCCGCACGGTCGACGGCGCTGCAACGAACGCCAAGTTCGTGGTTCGGGTGCCGTTTAACCTGGACTAAGCGTGCGAACGCACTGAACGAAAAGAAGCGCCTCGAGGTTTCGCCTCGGGGCGCTTTTTTCATGCGTTGAAGCCTGCTGGTCGTGGCTCGACGAAACGAGCGATGGAAACGCACTTTGCGGTGTCAGGCATGGAGCCGGGCGGCCTGCCTGTGCATTATGGCCCCTGAACTGTTCCGGAGGACTGATGTCTTGTAAGCCCCTTATGCTCGCCCTGGCGATCACCACCGGCGTTCTGGGCGCCGGGGTCGGCGCCTGCGCCTATAACGAGGCCCTGGGCCGCAATCAGCTGGTCTTCATCGACGACGGCGTGTTGGTCCAGCAGTCGCAGGCGGCCTGGGCCGAGACGCTGCGGACGCAGAAGGTGTCGAACAACACGGCCCAGAACGCACGGGTGCGCCGGGTGGGCGACCGCATCGTCCAGGCGGCCAATCTGACCAATCGCCATTGGGAATATGCGGTGTTCGACGACGCCACGCCGAACGCCTTCGTCCTGCCGTCGGGCCATATGGGGGTGACGACGGGACTGCTGGCCATCGCCAAGAACGACGACCAACTGGCGGCCGTGATCGGCCATGAGGTCGGCCACGTCATCGCCCGTCACGCCGCCGAGCGCGCCTCGACCACCCAGACGACGGGCCTGATCCTGGGCGCGGTGCAAAGCCAGGCCGGGGATTACAGCCAGGCGGTTCAGGCCTTTGGCGGCATGGGCGCGCAACTGGGCGTGCTGTTGCCGTTCTCGCGCAGCCATGAGCTGGAAGCGGATCGGCTGGGCGTCGATTACATGGCGGCGGCCGGCTACAAGCCGTCGGAATCGCTGGCCCTGTGGCGCGCCATGGCTGAAGGGCGGCAATCGGGGACGCCGGAGTTCGCCTCGACCCACCCGTCGGACCAGACCCGTCTGATGCAACTTCAGCAGTATATCGCCAGCCGCGGTTGGAACTGACGGGGATAAAACATAAAATCCTGCGCGAGGACGAAATGGCCGCTTGCCCCCGACGGCGAGGCCCGCTAGAGAACCGCCCTCGCGCAGAGATGTGCAGCCTTAGCTCAGCTGGTTAGAGCGCCGGTTTGTGGAGCCGGAGGTCCTCAGTTCAATCCTGAGAGGCTGTACCATTCTCCCTCGAATCGCTTTTTGCGAAGATCGAGGGAGAAGTATGACGATGACGTCGCCGGCGTGGGATCCCCAACAGTACAACCGTTTTGAGCGCCAGCGTGATCGCGCGGCCATCGATCTGCTGTCTCAGCTTCCGAGTGATCTGAACCCGCATGAGGTTTGGGACATCGGCTGTGGCACGGGTCAGCACGCGGCCTTGCTGAAGCGGCGCTGGCCGGAGGCGCAGGTGCATGGGCTGGATTCCAGCGCCGCCATGCTGGAACAGGCGCGGAGCCTGCCGGACGATGTGGACTGGGTGCAGGGCGATCTCGGGGCCTGGAGGCCCGCCGCGCCGGTGGATCTGATCCTGGCCAACGCCTCTCTGCAGTGGGCGCCGGACCATGGGGCGCTGTTTCGACGCCTGACCGAGTCGCTGGCGCCGGGCGGCGTGCTGGCGGTGCAGATGCCCATGGCCTGGGAGACGCGCCATCACACCCTGATGCGCCAGACGGCGGCGGACGGCCCGTGGAGCGCGCGTCTGAAGGGTGTGGACACCATCCAGCCGCTGCTGGCGGCCGAGGCTTATTACGACGCGGTGGCGGACCTGTGCGAGGAGGTCGATATCTGGTCGACGACCTATCTGCACGTTCTGGACGGCGAGAACGCGGTGCTGGAGTGGATGAAGGGGACCGCCCTCAGGCCTTATCTGACCGCGCTTTGCGAAGACCCAGCCAACCACGACGCCTTCTTGGCGCGCCTGGCTCAGGTGTTGGGCGAGGCGTTTCCGCGGCGTCCTGAGGGAAGGACTCTTCTGCCATTTCCTCGACTGTTTCTTCTGGCACGCCGGTCCGACGGCGGCGGTGCAGGGTCTCGATCGGCCCGTTGAGGCTGTCCAGGGCTGCATGCGCGGCCTCGTAGCCCGCCGCGACGCCCGGCTCATAGGCTTTCCAGTCGCGGATATCGACGCCGTCGGGCGTGGGCAGGATCAACAGGTCCGTCTCGGCGCGGGCCTGCATCCGCTCGGCTTCGCTGGACAAGGTGGCCGAGCGCATCAGGATGGAGACGATCGGCGGCCCGTGCTTCCAGGCGCCCGACAGGATCCAGCGCCACCAGGACGGCGGATTCTCCAGGGTCTCGGGATCGACGCCGCGCGTCATGGATACGTCGACGCCCACGACGGGGCCGCTGTTCAGCCGCCGCATCACATCGCTGGGGAAGTTTCGCAGCACGGCGCCGTCGACCAGCACCTGGCCGTTCATCACCACGGGCGGCATGACGCCGGGAATGGAGATGGAGGCGCGCAGGGCGTGGCGCAGCATCCCTTCGCGATGAACCTCCAGCTTGCCTGAGGTCAGATTGGTCGAGACGGCGAAGAAGGGCAGCAGCATGTCCTCCATCTGCACGTCGCCGAAGGCCTCTTTCATCATCGCCTTGACCTTACGGGCGTGCGTCATGGCGATGATGGGCGGGGCGATGTCGGCCAAGGGGTCGGACAGGACGAAGGCCTGGCGGATGTGGTGCTCAAGCTCTTCGTCCGACCAGCCGAGGGCGGGGCCCGCGCCGATGACCGCCCCCATGGAAGCGCCGCCGATGAAGTCGATGGGCGTGCCCGCTTCGCGCAGGGCCTTCAGCGCGCCGATGTGGGCATAGGCGCGCGCGCCGCCGCCCGACAGCACCACGCCTACGGCCGAGCCGGTAATCAGGCGGGCGATCCGCGCCGTGTCGTCGAACAGGCCCTCGACCGCATGGAACCAGCGGCCCGGTTTCAGCACATCCAGCCAGGCGCGGGTGTTGCTGGGGCGCGGCATCCGCGGATCGCGCAGAAGGATCAGGTCGGTGCGCTGGCCCGCGTCGTCCCAGTCGTCGGCGACGGGCGGGGCAGGGGGCGGCGGGCGGTCGGCGGCGCCGACCAGGAACAGGCGATCGACCTGGCGTGCGCACAGGGCGGCCCAGTTCGGTTCGTCGGCCTCGGCGACGTAGAGGACGTAGTCGTGGGCGTCCTCGACGCGCGAGAACCATTCGGCGGCCGACGCCAGAGCCGAACTGTCGATGACGTGGCAGGTGACGCCCTGGGCCTCGACCGCGCGGGCCACGCGCTCGACGAAGGCGCGGATCGGCTTGCCGCGCGCGGAAACGAAGCCGAAGACGTTCGGCTCGGTCCCGCCGCCGCGCTCGCGGGCGCGGCTCAGCATGATCTGGCCCAGCTCGGACATCAGCATGGGGTCGTTGCGCGCGGCGTCGAAGAAGGCTTCGCGCGGCAGGGCCAGCACGTCGCTGTCGCGCAGGGCGACCACGTCCGACATGTGCGACGTGCCGGCCAGCATGGCCAGTTCGCCGACCGGCTCGCCCGGCTTGATGACGGCGGTCATCTGCGGAACTCGTCCGTCGTCGTGACGGAAGACGCCCAGACGCCCGGCGCGCAGCAGATAGAGGGTGTCGGCCCGGTCGCCGGCCGAGAACAGCCGCTCGCCCCGCGTCAGGGCGAACCAGCTGGCGCGGCTGTCCTGCGCGTCCTCGAAGGCGCGGGACAGGGCGACGGCGAGCGTGTCCGGTCGAAGCGGGGCCATGACAGGCAGATATAGCCGATTTCGTCGCGGGGGAACCGAACCGGCTTCCCCCCGGCGCGGAAGCCCCCTAAACCTTGGGCATGCCCAAGCTGATTTCCGCCGTCGATCGCAACAGTCCTGCTTTCAAAACGCTGGATGCGCACAATCGCGCCCTGCGTGACGAGCTTTATGAAAAGGTCGCCAAGGCCGCGCGCGGCGGCTCTGACGCCAGCCGCGACCGCCATGTGGCGCGCGGCAAGTTGCTGCCGCGCGACCGCATCGACCGCCTGCTCGACCCCGGTTCGCCGTTTCTGGAGATCGGCCAGCTGGCCGCCCACGGGATGTACGGCGAAGAGGCGCCGGGCGCGGGCATGATCTGCGGCGTCGGCCGGGTGTCGGGCCGCGAGGTGATGATCGTCGCCAACGACCCGACGGTGAAGGGCGGCGCCTACTTCCCCATGACGGTGAAGAAGCACCTGCGAGCGCAGGAGATCGCCGAGCAGAACAACCTGCCGTGCGTCTATCTGGTCGATTCCGGCGGGGCCAACCTGCCGCACCAGGACGAGGTGTTCCCGGACCGCGACCACTTCGGCCGCATCTTCTACAATCAGGCGCGGATGAGCGCGCGTTCGATCCCGCAGATCGCCTGTGTCATGGGATCGTGCACGGCGGGCGGCGCCTATGTGCCGGCCATGTCAGACGAGACGGTGATCGTCCGCAATCAGGGCACCATCTTCCTGGCCGGTCCGCCGCTGGTGAAGGCCGCGACCGGCGAGGTCATCTCGGCCGAGGAACTGGGCGGCGCCGAAACCCACGGCCGCAAGTCAGGCGTGGTCGACCATGTGGCCGAGAACGACGAGCATGCGCTGGAGATCGTTCGCTCCATCGTCGCCAATCTGAACACCATCAAGACCCAGCTGCTGGACGTGCGCGAGCCGCGCGCGCCTGCTTATGATCCGGCCGAACTGTACGGGATCATCCCTGAGGATGTCCGCGCTCCCTATGACGTGCGCGAGGTCATCGCCCGCATCGTCGACGGCTCGGAGATGGACGAGTTCAAGGCGCTGTACGGCACGTCTCTGGTGTGCGGCTTTGCTCGCATCTGGGGCCAGCCGGTGGCCATTCTGGCCAACAACGGCGTGCTGTTCTCGGAAAGCGCTCAGAAGGGCGCGCACTTCATCGAACTGGCGTGCAAGCGCAAGATTCCGCTGCTGTTCCTGCAGAACATCTCGGGCTTCATGGTCGGCGGCAAATATGAAGCCGAGGGCATCGCCAAGCACGGCGCCAAGCTGGTCACAGCCGTCGCCAGCGCCGAGGTGCCCAAGTTCACCGTCCTGATCGGCGGGTCGTTCGGGGCGGGCAACTACGGCATGTGCGGCCGGGCTTACAGCCCGCGCTTCCTCTTCACCTGGCCCAACAGCCGCATCAGCGTCATGGGCGGCGAGCAGGCGGCCAGCGTCCTGGCCACCGTTCACCGAGACGCGGACACCTGGACGCCGGAAGAAGCCGAAGCCTTCAAGGCGCCGATCCGTCAGAAGTATGAGGACGAGGGCAACCCCTATTACGCCACGGCGCGCCTGTGGGACGACGGGGTCATCGACCCGGTTCAGACCCGCGACGTCCTGGGCCTGGCCATCAGCGCCAGTCTGAACGCCCCGATCCCGGAGACAACCTTCGGCGTGTTCCGGATGTAAGGCTGTAAATTACACAGCGTTCAAAAAACTGCTTGAAGCCGGATCGCGCGGCTGAGAGTGTCGCGTCGGCGATCTCGATGCGGGATCGAAATCTGGACGACAAGGACAGTGACATGAAGAAGACGGCAGCACTTATCGCCCTGACCGCGCTGCTTGCGGCTTGCGGATCGCAGGCTGATTCCAAGGCCCCGGCCACGGTTGAAGCCGCGCCTGAGGCTGCGGCGACGCCGCAGACCGAACCGGTCTCGGCGGCTGAAGAGGCGGCTGCGCGGGCGGGCGAGCCGTCCGAAGCGGTCTTCCCGGTCGGCTATCGCGGCAACTGGGACTATAGCGACGACGGCTGCGCCAAGGACGAGAGCGGCACGCGCTTCGTCATCACGGCCGATGAGATCAAGGGCTATGAGGACACCTCCAAGCTGGTGGCCCTGGAGATCTTGCAAGGCGAAGGCGACGCCATCCGGGTGGTTCTGGAGAACCAGTCGTCCGACGGCGACCAGACCCTTGTCCAGACCCTGCGTCTGTCGCCGGTGGCGGGCGTCTCGCTGCGCGTTGAGCAGGACGGCAAGACCGTTCGCGCCAACCGCTGCGATCCTGTTTAATCGCCTTCTTCCCCTGCGAGGGGGAGAGGGATGACGTTTGAAGCGTTCTATCGGCCAAGGAGCCTATCATGACCGACCAGAAGCCCACCGAAGACGACCTCAACGCCCTGGACATCACCGACGCCGAGGCGGCGGAGATGAACGCCATCGCCCACCCCTTCGTCGCCGATGCGGCGCCGGACGCGAACGACGACCTGGTGCAGATCGACGCCACCGCCGACGGGGTGGTCTTCGTCACCATCAACCGTCCCGAGAAGAAGAACGCCTTCGACGCCGCCACCATCGCCGCCCTGTATGAAGCGTTCGAGACGTTGCAGGGCGCTGACCGGGTCCGCGTGGTCTTCATCCGCGGCGCGGGCGGGACGTTCAGCGCGGGCGCCGACCTGAACTGGATGCGCGACGCGGCCGACTGGTCCGAAAGCGACAACCGCGACGACGCCATGGGCCTGGCGAAGATGCTGAAGGCCCTGCACGACGTGCCGGCGCTGACGGTGGCTCTGGTCGAGGGCGCGGCCATGGGCGGCGGTGCGGGCATCGTCGCCGCCTGCGACATGGCCGTGGCGGTCGAGGGCGCGCGCTTCGCCTTCTCAGAGGTCAAGCTGGGCCTGATCCCCGCGACCATCGCTCCCTATGTCATCGAGGCGGTTGGGGCGCGTCGCGCGCGTCAGCTGTTCCTGACGGCCAACATCTTCGACGCCGATTACGCCGCTCATGCGGGGCTGATCGACATGGTCCTGCCAGAAGGCTCGGTGGATGAGTTCATCTCCATGCTGACGGACAGCCTGTCGGCCAATGCGCCGGGCGCGATGGGCGACGCCAAGCGGCTGGTCAACGATGTGGCGGGCGAGGATATCGACAACCGCCTGCTGGAAGAGACCGCCAAGCGCATCGCCCGCGCCCGCGTCTCGGCCGAGGGGCAGGAGGGCGTGCGCGCCTTCCTCGACAAACGCGCGCCGAGCTGGGCGCAATAAGGTAGCCGAATGTTCAAGTCCGTCCTGGTCGCCAATCGCGGCGAGATCGCCTGCCGCGTCTTCCGCACCGCCCGCCGCATGGGCCTGCGCACCATCGCCGTCTATTCCGAGGCCGACGCCCAGGCGCTGCACGTTCGCGAGGCGGACGAGGCGGTGCTGATCGGGCCGGCAGCGGCGCGCGAATCCTATCTGGATGCGGCCAAGGTGCTGGCGGCGGCCAAGGCGACGGGGGCGGAGGCCATCCACCCCGGCTACGGCTTCCTGTCCGAGAACGCCGACTTCGCCGAGGCGGTGGCGGCGGCGGGCATCGTCTGGATCGGCCCCAAGCCGTCCTCGATCCGCGCCATGGGGCTGAAGGACGCGGCCAAGAAGCTGATGATCGAGGCGGGCGTGCCCGTCGCTCCCGGCTATCAGGGCGAGGACCAGTCGCTGGAGACCCTGACGGCCGAGGCGAACCGCATCGGCTTCCCCGTTCTGATCAAGGCGGTTGCGGGCGGCGGCGGCAAGGGGATGCGCAAGGTCGACCGCGCCGAGGACTTCGCTGAAAATCTGGCGTCGGCCCAGCGCGAGGGCCAGTCGTCCTTCGGCGATCCGCGCGTGCTGATCGAGAGCTACATCACCCGCCCGCGCCACATCGAGGTGCAGGTCTTCGGCGACAGCCACGGCAATGTCGTCCACCTGCATGAGCGCGACTGCTCGCTGCAGCGCCGCCACCAGAAGGTGATCGAAGAAGCACCGGCGCCGGGCATGGATCAGGCCACGCGCGATGCCGTCACCGCCGCCGCCGTGCGCGCCGCCAAGGCCGTGGACTATCAGGGCGCAGGGACCATCGAATTCATCGCCGACGCCTCCGACGGGCTGAAGGCCGACCGCATCTGGTTCATGGAGATGAACACCCGGCTTCAGGTCGAACACCCGGTGACGGAAAGCATCACTGGCGTCGATCTGGTCGAATGGCAGCTGCGCGTCGCGGCGGGTCAGCCGGTCCCGCTGGCGCAGGCCGACATTCCGATGAAGGGCTGGGCCATGGAAGCCCGCCTTTACGCCGAAGATCCCGCCAACGGCTTCCTGCCGTCGATCGGGCGGCTGGATCACTTCGTCATGCCCGACGATATCCGCGTCGACACCGGCGTGATGCAGGGCGGCGAGGTCAGCCAGTTCTACGACCCGATGATTGCCAAGCTGATCGTCCACGAAGACACCCGCGAGGCCGCCGCCGCCCGTCTGGCTGACGCCTGCCGCGAGGTCGAGGTCTGGCCGGTGAAGACCAATGCAGGCTTCATGGCGCGCTGTTTGGATCACCCGCGCTTTGTCAAAGGCGACGTGGACACCGGCTTCATCGCGGCGGAGGAGGGGGCGCTGATCGCCCCGGCTCAGGTTTCCGCCCGCGCCCTGGCTGCTGCAGCCGGGCAGATCGGGCTGGAGGCGGACGCCGCCGCCTTCGACGCGCCGGACAATGTGCTGGCGCCCGCCCGTGCGGGCCTGTTCGGTTTCCGGCTGAATGCGGCGCCGCAGGCGCATACGGCGGTCCACCATGACGGCATGGCTCACGCCCTGACCCTGACCGGCGAGCCCGGCTGGTATGGCCGTTCGTCCAGCTTCTCCGCGAGCGGCGACTTCGGCTCGGCCCAGATCTATGGCGAGCCGGGCGTGGTTGTCGTTGACGGCGAGGTGGTCAGCACCCTGTCGCCCGACGCCGAGCGGGTTCTGGTGTTCGACGGCGGCGACGTGGTCGAGTTCCGACGCCGCAAGTCCAGCGGACCGGCGGGCGGCTCCGCCTCCGACGGCGGCTTGCGCGCGCCTATGCCGGGCAAGATCGTCGCTGCGCCCGCCAAGGCCGGGGACAAGGTGGCCAAGGGTCAGCCGGTCGTGGTGCTGGAGGCCATGAAGATGGAGCACGCCCTGACCGCGCCCTTCNCGGACGGCGCGGTGCTGGCCGTAGTAAAGGCGGCGGAATAAACCCCCGCTCATCCCGGCGGACGCCGGGATCCAGTTCTCTGGCCTCATCGACCAGGTCGGGAACTGGGCTGAGCGTTTTGTCGAGCGTCGCGTGCGGGGCTCTTACTGGGTCCCGGCGTCCGCCGGGATGAACGGAGTAGAGGCGGCGTTTCATGCCCCTGCACATGATCAAGCTCTGCGTCGGCGTGTCCGAGGTCGAGACGCTGGAGGCGAACGCCGCCCGGTCGGACTGGCGCATCGTCTACACCCGCATGACGCCCAAGCGCGCCGCCGAGATCGAGGACGGCGGCTCCCTTTATTGGGTGATGAAGGGCGTGGTGACTTGCCGTCAGCGCATTCTGGACATCACGACCGTGGGCGAGGGCAAGGCCAGTCGCTGCGAGATCAAGCTGGACAGCCAGGTCATCCGCACCGCGCCGCTGGCCCGGCGGCCGTTTCAGGGCTGGCGCTATTTCGACAAGGACGTGCCGCCGGACCTGTCGGTGGCCGAGCCGACGGACCTGCCGCCCGAGCTGGCGCGGGAGCTGCGCGAGCTGGGCGCCTGGTAGGCGCCCGAAACGCACGGAAAATCGATTGACCCGCGCCTGCGCGCGTGGCTGTTGCGGCCTCCGATGGCCCACGCCCTGTTCAGCTTCAAGACCCGCGCCACCCTGTCCGAGCTGCTGAAGCTGGCCTGGCCGGTCGTTATGGCGCGTCTGGGCATCATGACGATGGGGCTGACCGACG
>LM523262.1:6007-30442 GCA_000941615.1 Parastrongyloides trichosuri
CGAGATCAAGAGAACGTTCAGCCATGACGCCGAACTAGCGGATTCAGGCCGTCTTCGCCATCGGCCCCTTGTGACCGAGCTTGATGGCCAGGTCGTCGAAGGCGATCAGTTCGGCCGCCAGGGCCTCGAACTGGCTCAGCGGCACCATGTTCGGGCCGTCCGACGGAGCGTTGTCCGGGTCTTCGTGCGTCTCCATGAAGACAGCGTCGACGCCGACCGAGACGGCGGCGCGGGCCAGAACCGGCACGAACTCGCGCTGGCCGCCAGACGACGTGCCCTGCCCGCCCGGCTGCTGGACGCTGTGGGTCGCGTCGAAGACGACGGGGCAGCCGATCTCGCGCAGGATCGGCAGGGCGCGCATGTCGCTGACCAGGGTGTTGTAGCCGAAGCTGGCGCCGCGCTCGCAGGCCATGACGTTCGGGTTGCCCGCGCCCGTGACCTTGGCGATGACGTTCTTCATGTCCCATGGGGCCAGGAACTGACCCTTCTTGATGTTGATCGCCTTGCCCGTGGCGGCGGCGGCCAGCAGCAGGTCGGTCTGGCGCGACAGGAAGGCGGGGATCTGCAGTACGTCCACAGCCTCGGCCACGCCCGCGCACTGGGCCTCGGAGTGGACGTCGGTCAGGGTCGGCAGGCCGGTGACTTCACGGATTTCGGCGAAGATCGGCAGGGCGTCCTTCAGGCCGATGCCGCGCGCTGCGCTGGCGCTGGTGCGGTTCGCCTTGTCAAAGCTGGTCTTGTAGATGATGCCGAGGTTCAGCCGCTCGCCGATCTCCTTCAGCGCATGGGCCGTCTCCAGCGCGTGCTGGCGGCTTTCCATCTGGCAAGGGCCGGCGATGAAGACGATGCGGGCGCCGCCGCCGATGACGACGGGTTTCTTGAGGCCTTCGGACAGGGTGATGACGGCGTTGGGAGAGGTCACGGCGGCGCTTTCGACTGGTTTCAACGGCGGTTCGCGGGCCTGTGCCGCGACTTTGAGTCGGACAGGTGGCGTCGCGGATGCGTTTGCGCAACTTATCGGGCGACTCAGAGCCTGACCATCGCTCCTGAAAGCATGATTGTTTGGGCGATCATGATAATCATGGCGCCATGAACACGCCCCTGATCTCGACCGAAGCCCTCGCCGCGCAGATGACCAAGCCGGACCTGCGCATCATCGACGCCAGCTGGTGGCTGGACGGACGGGACGCGCACGCGGATTTCGAGCGCGAGCGGCTGCCGGGCGCGATCTTCTTCGACCTCGATGCTGTGTCGGATCGGGAAAGTCCCTATCCGCACATGCTGCCCTCGCCGGACGCCTTCGTGGAGGCGATGGGGGCGATGGGCGTGTCGGAGAGCGACGACATCGTGGTCTATGACGCCCAGGGGCTGTTCTCGGCGGCGCGGGTCTGGTGGACGCTACGGACGATGGGCGCTCAGCGCGTGCNGTTAGGCCGCGCCGGTCGCCAGCGGCGGCGCGTCCGGCTCGTCTTCGTCCTTTTCGCCGCGAGAAACGACCGTGGCGATGACCAGGTCTCCGGTGACGTTCAGCGACGTCCGGCACATATCCAGGAAGCGGTCGACGCCCAGGATCAGGCCGATGCCCTCCGGCGGCACGCCCACCATCGCCAGGATCATGGCGATCACCGGCAGACTGCCCGCCGGAACCCCTGCCGTGCCGACCCCGCCCAGAATACAGACCAGCATGACGATAACCTGCTGGCCCAGCGTCAGGTCGACGCCGAAGAACTGGGCCAGGAACAGCACCGTCACGCCTTCGAACAGGGCGGTGCCGTTCTGGTTGGCGGTGGCGCCGACGGTCAGGACGAAGCGGGCGATCTTGCGCGGCAGGCCCAGCTCCTGCTCGGCGACGCGCAGCGACACCGGCAGGCTGGCGTTCGAGGAGGCGGTGGAGAAGGACACCACCATCGCCTCACGGATGGAGCGAAAAAACTTCACCGGCGACATGCCGCCGATCAGCCAGACCACCAGCGGATAGACGACGAACATATGGATCGCCATCGCGCCCACGGCGACAGCCACGAAGGCGCCGAGCCGGATCAGCAGGTCCCACCCGAACAGGGCCGCCAGATTGAACATCAGGCAGGCGATAGCGAAGGGCGCGATGCGGATAACGAGGTTGATGAGCTTCATCATCACCTCGAACAGGCCTTCGATCGTCTGTTGCAGGCGATCTGTGGCCGGGCTCTTGGCCATGACCAGGCCCACGCCGAAGAAGAGGGCGAAGACCATGACCGGCAGGATCTGGTTCTCGGCCGCCGCCGTGAAGACGTTCGACGGGATCAGATCGAGGAAGAAGTCGCCCGCCTGAACCGAGGTCGGCGCATTGCCGATGATGGAGGCCGCCCCGGCGCGCCCCTGATCCAGAAGCTGCTGGGCCAGGACCGGATCAACGCCATCGCCCGGCCTGAAGATATTGACCATGACCATGCCGATCAGCACGGCCATTGCCGAAATCACGACGGTGTAGATCAGGCTGCGCGATCCCGCGCGCCCCAAGGCCTTCAGATCGCCCATCTCGGCCACGCCGATGACCAGGGCCGAGAACAGCAGGGGCAGCACCAGCATAAACAGCAGGCGCAGGAATATCTGGCCTGCGGGTCCTGTAATGTTGGAGGTCAGCCACTGAACCCAGCCGACATCGCCGCCGACGGTCAGATTGACGATGAGGCCGCCGATGAGGCCGACCAGAAATCCGATCAGCATCAGCATGTGAAGCGGCAGTCCGCGCTTGGCTGTAGTCTCCATCCGGTC
This sequence comes from Parastrongyloides trichosuri, assembly GCA_000941615.1. Classification (NCBI taxonomy): domain Eukaryota; kingdom Metazoa; phylum Nematoda; class Chromadorea; order Rhabditida; family Strongyloididae; genus Parastrongyloides; species Parastrongyloides trichosuri. The sequence continues at coordinate 8,762 of LM523262.1, forward strand.
CCTTCCCTGATCCCCCCTGCTTGGACTAGCGGACAGGAAGGCCGTAGATCAACCCGCCAGGTCGAGAGGACCATTGAGCATTCAGTCCCCGATCGAGATCAAGCGATGACTGTTCGCCCAGGTTTCGATTGAATATCTCGCCGTAATTTCCGCTCACTGTGATCGCATCCAGCGCCCATGTGCGCGGCAGATCGACGCTGGGCCCGAAATCACCTTCTACGCCAAGCAGGCGTCGGACCCTGGGGTCTGCAGAATTCTTGGCCAGATCAGCCGCATTGTCGCGGGTTACGCCCAGTTCCTCGGCCAGGATCAGAGCGTTCAGCGTCCAGCGGATCACCGCCAGCCACCGATCGTCGCCATTGCGCACGACCGGACCCAGCGGCTCCTTGGAGATCACGTCGGGCAGGATCATGTGCTGCTGAGGGTTTGGCAAAGTCGTCCGCGCGGCGGCCAGGGCCGAGATGTCGGCGGTGAAGGCGTCGCACGCCTCGCGCGCATAGGCCTGACGCGCCTCCCCTTCGGTGGCGACGACGACCGGACGGTACTCGATACCCCGACGACGGAAATAGTCTTCAACGTTCAGCTCGGTCGTTGAGCCGGACTGGACACAGATACGCGCGCCGTTCAACTCGGCCGCGCTGGTCAGGTTGAGCGAGCGGCGGACCATGAAGCCCTGCCCGTCGTAGTAATTGACACCGGCGAAGCTGAGGCCCGCCGCCGTGTCACGGCTCATGGTCCAGGAGGTGTTGCGCCACAACACGTCCACGCGACCGGCGCGGACAGCCTCAAATCGCTGTTCTGTCGTCAGCGGCACGAAGCGCACCGCGTCCGGGTCGCCGAAGATGGCCGCCGCCGTAGCCCGGCAGAAATCGACATCGAAGCCCCGCCAGGCGCCCCGGTTGTCGGTATAGGCGAAACCCACGAGACCTTCGTGCACGCCGCAATTCAGGCGGCCGCGCTGGCGGATCGCCGCCAGAGTCGGACTTTCCTTGACGTCAGGCAGGGCGGTTGGAACGCGCGGAGTCGGTTCGCGCATGGCGTCGGCCTGTGGTTCGTCCTGTTGCCCGCAGGCGCCCAGAAGCACAAGCGCCGCCGCCAGTCCCGGTCCGATCCACTGCGCCTTCATGCCGTTCATCGCCTCTTACTCGTCCCGCCCTTAGTTAGGCCGCCCAGAAGGCGCACCGCAACCCGCGCGGAGGGACTAAAGCCGGGCCGGAGCGGCGATTCGCGAACCTTGCAGTCTGATCAGGCGGGCCGTAAGACAAAACATCGCATAAACCATATTTTCACCGATGCCCCCTTCCGTCGCAGACAAGCCTAGGCGCCGTCGCCGTTCGCCTGAAGAAGCACGTCGCGAGGCCCTGGCCTCGGCGCGCGATCTGTTGCTGGCTCGCGGGCCGAACGCCATTACCTTGACTTCTGTCGCAGGCGAGATCGGCGTCACCCATGCTAATCTGATCCACCATTTCGGATCTGCGGCCGGGCTGCAATCGGCGTTGATGGCCTCGATGACCGCTGATCTGAGCGATGCCCTGGATGCGGCGATCATCCGGTTGAGAACCGATGACGGCGCGCCGCTTGAGGTGGTCAACGCCGTATTCACCGCCTTCTCGACCGGCGGCGCCGGACGCCTCGCCGCCTGGATCGCCATGTCGGGGGATCTGTCTCATCTCGAACCTGTGCGGGCGGCGGTGCAGAACCTGGTCGCGGCCATCAAGGAAAAGATCGGGGCAAGCGGCGGACAGGCGGATGATATTATCGGCTCGGCCGTCCTCTTCATCGCCCTGAGCGCATTCGGCGACGCTCTGATCGGCGATCCTCTGCGCGATATGCTGGGACAGGACGACGACGCCGGACGCCAGGTCGTCGCTCGGCTGCTGGCGCGGCTGTTGGTCGATTACTCGGCCTCATGACGTCAAAAAGAGAGCCCGACGCCAGGCGCCGGGCTTGAAGTCATTCGGTGATGGTGGGTGTCCTCCGAAAAAGAAGACAATCCGTAGATCAACCGGTTTGGTTAATGTGGCGTTAACGACGTTTCGGGCGATGCCGTGGAGCCAGGAATATCGGGGAACCAGCTGGTCTGGCGCGCGGCGTCCGACAGGGCGCGCGTGACCCTCCATCCCTGTCCTGCGCGTTCCGCCCGTCCCGTCGCGGGGCCCGGTCCGGGATAGGCGTAACGCTCGCCCGCGACCTCGATCTGCACCGCCCGATCGCTGACTCGAGACAGGGGCGTGGTCCATAAGCCCACTTCGTCCGCCACGGCGACGGCTGTTTCGCCTTCGCTCTTCACCTCGACGCGCTGGCCGGGCTTGGCGCGGCCGGATGCCAGCAAGGCGCGACCATCGCCGTCCACGGCGTCCAGAGCAGGACCGTCCGTCAGTCGACGGCTGGGGCCGCCATCAATCAGCAAGGCCGCTACGATGGCGCCGTCTCCGGCCAGAAAAAGCCGTTCCGGCCCAGGCGTCGGCGTCTGACCGATCTGGATTTCCGGCGTCAGGACATGGCCGAGCGCTTCCCTGCCGACCGGCAGTTCAAAGCGCCCGTGCGAATCTGCGCCCGCAGCCATCGCCTCGCCCAGGGCGTTGCTGAGAATGACGCGCGCGCCCGGCGGCGCCTGACCGCTGACCACCACGCCGGAGCCTTGCCTCGAGCCTTGCAAAGTCACCTTGTCGATGTGCGGCGCGGCGGCCCAGTTTTCCTGATCCGCCTGTTTCGGCTCTTCAAGGGGCTGAGGCGGAGAGCCGCAACCGGCGACAGTCAGGCTAAGAAACGCCGCCAGAGTCAGCTTCTGTCCGCCTCGTCGCCACGCCGCCATAGCTCTCGCCCTCATCCTGTCGTCCTTCGCTCGTTCCATCCCGCCCCGCATCACTATAGGTTGCAGCCTCATCCGGGCCAGCCGGTTCGTGCTGGAGCTTAAACCGTAAAGGTCGTCAGACACTCCATGTCCCTGCCCCCCGTCAACATCGCCCCCTTCGAGGGTCGCTCCGTCTGCCTGTTCTGCGGCTCGTCCGACGGTACGGACCCCAAATATGTCGAGGCCGCAGCAGCTTTCGGCAAGGCGACGGCCGAGGCGGGCTGGCGCTTCGTTTATGGCGGCGGCGGCGTGGGGCTGATGGGCGCCTCGGCCCGCGCCGCCCATGCGGCAGGTGGTCGCGTCGTCGGCATCATGCCCGCCTTCCTGCGCAGCCGCGAGCGCCTGTTCGACGATGTGGAGACGATCGTCGTCACCTCCATGCATGAGCGCAAACAGCTGATGTATGACGAGTCCGACGTCTTCGTCGTCGCGCCCGGCGGCGTCGGCACGCTGGAGGAAGTGGTGGAACTGCTGTCGTGGAAGCGGCTGGACCTGCACGCCAAACCGGTCATCTTCTTGAATCTGGACGGCTTTTGGGACGGCTTCTTCACCCTGATCGAACACACGGTCGAAAAGGGCATGACGCCGCGCAGCTTCCTGGACGCCTATGTCAGCGTGGATTCGGTAGAGGGCGCGATCGAGGCCATGAAATCAGCGCAGGACACGCCCCACTTGCAACATGATCGCCGGTAAGTAAACGTGCGTCAGTAACGCTGGTCCGTCGGGCGAGAAGCTGGATTGACAGTTTTCTTGAACAACGGTCTATGGCGTTGCTGGGCGTGCGCCCTACCCTTATCGGAGACTGTCCATGCGTGCTCTTCTCGCCGCCGCCGCCCTGTTCGCGGCCGCTCCCGCATTCGCCCAGGCGCCGGTTACCAGCGCCACCCTGGCCGACGCCGCCAGCGCGCCTTCGGGTCGCGTCATTGTCGACGGCGCGACCTGGCGTTGTGAAGGCGACGCCTGCACCGCCACGGGCGGCTCCAGCCAGCCGGCGACGCGCGCCTGCCGCCGCGCAGTCGCCAAGCTCGGCCCGGTGACCAGCTTCACCTACAAGGGCCAGAGCCTGAACGAAGACGAGATCGTCGCCTGCAACGCGGGCTGATCCAGCTTCAATCCTGAACGAAAAGGGCCGCCTTCACGACGAAGGCGGCCTTTCTTGTTTCCGTGAGGCGAAGCCTCAGGCGGCCTCGCCCTTGAGCCGTTGAACCAAGCGGTCTCGGCCGATCAGCGGGATCATGGCGGCCATGTCGGGCCCATGCGCCTGCCCGGTCAGGGCCAGACGCAACGGCATGAACAGGCCCTTGCCCTTGGCGCCGGTCTTGTCCTTCACCGCCGAGGTCCACGCCGACCAGGCGTCCGCGTCGATTGTGTCCGGCAGCAGTTCAAGAGCGGCGGCGGCGAAGGCGGCGTCTTCGATCACCGGCGTGACCGGGCCCGTGACGATCTTCGCCATATCAACGACATCGCCGAACCTGTTGAGGTTGCCCTTCACCGTGTTCCAGAAGGTCTCGCCCAGATCGACGCCCAGAGCCTCCAGGCGCGGCTTGGCCTCGGCGTAGTCGATCGCGTGCACCGCCTGGGCGTTCAGACGATCCAGATCGGCCGTGTCGTACCGCGCGGGCGAGCGGCCCATCTTGGAGAAGGCGAAGGCGGCGCCCAGGTCTGCCAGCGAGGCGGCGACTTCCAGATTGTCGGAGGTGCCGATCTTGCCCAGGTGGCTGGTGATGGCGATCGGCTCATAGCCGCCGGCGCGCATGTCCATGATGGCCAGCGAACCCAAACGCTTTGACAGGGCCGTGCCGTCGGCGCCGACCAGCAGCGGCATGTGGGCGAAGCCGGGAACCTTGGCCCCCAGCGCCTCGAAGATCTCGATCTGGGCGCCGGTGTTGGTGACGTGGTCCTCGCCCCGGATGATGTGGGTGATCTCCATGTCGATGTCGTCGACGACCGACGGCAGCGTATAGAGGAACAGGCCGTCCTCGCGGATCAGCACCGGGTCGGACATGGAGGCGGTGTCCACCTCGGCGTGGCCGCGCGCCAGGTCCTCCCAGGCGACGCGCTTGCCTTCCAGCTTGAAGCGCCAGTGCGGGCGGCGGCCCTCGGCCTCGAAAGCGGCCTTCTCGGCGTCGGTCAGCGACAGGGATGCGCGATCATAGATCGGCGGCTGGCCGCGCGACAGCTGCACCTTGCGGCGGCGGTCCAGTTCGTCGGCGGTCTCATAGCAGGGATAAAGGCGGCCCTCGGCCTTCAGGCGGGCCGCAGCCTCTTCATAGCGGTCGAACCGCTTGGACTGGTTGTAGCGTTCGTCCCAGGTCAGGCCGAGCCACTTCAGGTCGATCTCGATGTTGTCTTCCGACTCCTGCGTCGAACGGACCAGGTCGGTGTCGTCGATGCGCAGCACGAAGGACCCGCCCTGCCCTTTCGCGAACAGCCAGTTCACCAGAGCCGTGCGGACATTGCCGACGTGCAGCTTACCCGTGGGAGACGGAGCGAAACGAACCTTGACGGACATGGGGGATCAACGACCTCGATAGGAAGGCGGCTTGGTCGCTCCGCCGTCCGCTCAAGTCAAGCCGAACCGCCCGTAAAGACGTCAGTCGTCGCGGTGGACGCGCTCGCGGCGTTCGTGCCGTTCCTGAGCCTCGACCGACAGGGTGGCCGTCGGGCGGGCCTCAAGGCGACCCAGGCCGATCGGTTCGCCGGTGTCTTCGCAATAGCCGTAGGAGCCGTCTTCGATCCGGCGCAGAGCCTCGTCGATCTTGGAAATCAGCTTGCGCTGACGGTCACGGGTCCGAAGTTCCAGCGCTCGATCCGATTCCGACGAGGCCCGGTCCACCAGGTCGGGGTGGTTTTCGGTCTCGGCTTTCAGATTGGTGACCGTACCCTTCGATTCGCGAAGGATATCGTCCTTCCATGCCAGGAGCTTGTTCTTGAAATAGGCGACCTGCCGCTCGTTCATGAACGGTTCGTCGTCCGTCGGCCGATAAACGGCCGTGTCCCCAGACACTACAGAGGCCAATGCGGTCATCGCACTCACACTCGTTTCTCTATCGCGCCCCCCTGCGGCGCATGGGCCGTATAGGCAAGGGCAAGAGTCGCGGCAATGGCGTTCGCGAGTCCGTGATATGGCTAAGCTGCATTGACGCTGGGGAAGTGTGGCGAATTATCCTCACAAAGCGCTCTTTGCCGGATAGTAGACTGAACTTTCATCGCCTTTAGGCGCGAATGCGGCTCATTTCCGCCTTCGCCAGCTCCACCGAGGCGCGCAGGTCGATCTGGTCCAGCACGGCGGTCAGGCCGGGCTCGGCCTCTTCGTCACGCTGTTCACGGATATCGCGTGCCAGACGGCTCAAAGCCGCCCCGCCGTCCTGACCGCCCAGCAGGGCCAGCTTCAGTTCGTCCAGACGGTCCAGCAGGCCGGAACCGCGACGGATGGCGCGGCGCCGACGCTCGGTCGGATCCTCAACGCCCTGCAGGGCCATCAGGGCTGCGGCGCCCGCCACGCCCGAGGCGGAAGATGTCGCGCCGGCCTGTGCTGAGGCGGCCGCGCCGCCCGTGCTCGGCAGGGCGAAACCGCCTGCGGCGCGCGCCGCAGGTCGGGCGGTCGGCGTTGAAGCGGCCCCCAAGGGTCCGGTGACCTTCATGCAAGACGTCTCCTTCTACGCCTCCACCTTGACGGCAGGGACTGAACTCTTGGTTAACGGCTAGGCAAATCCTGCCCGCAGGCGCCGGAGAGGACGCCAACAATCATTGTAATTGCTCATGTTTTCAAGCGGCACGATCCTCGCATGGCTAATGGCGAACGCTCACGCAGGGACGTCCGTCGCATGCAGAAGTTGCTTACCGCCCTTATCGCCCCGGCCGTTGCGGCCGTCGCTCTCACAGTCGCGCCCGGCGCGGCGGAGGCCCAGTCGCGCATCAAGGACATCGTCTCGATCGAGGGCGTCCGCTCGAACCAGCTGGTCGGCTATGGACTGGTGGTCGGGCTGAACGGCACCGGCGACAGCGTCCGCAACTCGCCCTTCACCCGCCAGTCGCTGGAGGGGATGATGGAGCGCCAGGGCGTCAACATCCGGGGCGCCAACCTGAACACCAAGAATGTGGCGGCGGTCATGGTCACGGCCGAGCTGCCGCCCTTCGCCACGCCGGGCTCGCGACTGGACGTCAGCGTCTCGGCGATGGGCGACGCCAAGAGCCTGTTGGGCGGGACCCTGCTGGTCACGGCCCTGCAAGGCGCCGATGGCGAGGTCTACGCCGTGTCGCAGGGGGCGGTGCAGACCGGCGCGGTTTCGGCCTCGGGATCGTCCGGGTCGTCGATCACGCGCGGCGTGCCCACAGCGGGCCGCATCGCCTCGGGCGGGGTGGTTGAGCGCGAGACCGGCTTTGACCTGGCGTCCATGCCTTCGGTGCGGCTGACCCTGCGCAACCCGGACTTCACCACGGCCCAGCGCATCGCCGCCGCCATCAATGAGACCTACCCCCAGACCGCCTTCGCCGAGAACGGCACGGTCGTCGCTATTCGCGCGCCTCAGAACTTCGGCATGGCGGGCTTCCTGAGCCGGGTCGAGAATCTGCCGGTCCAGATCGATTCCCCGGCCAGGGTCATCATCGACGAGGTCAACGGCGTCATCGTCATGGGCGAGGCGGTGCGGATCTCCACCGTCGCCGTGGCGCAGGGCAATCTGACCGTGTCGGTGCAGGAAACGCCGATGGTCAGCCAGCCCGAGCCGTTCAGCCGTGGCGGCCAGACTGTCGTGGTGCCGCAGTCGGATGTCAGCATCAGCGAAGACGCAGGTCGTGAAATGCGACTGGTGGGCGGTTCCACCTCGCTGTCGACCCTGGTCAACGGCCTGAATGCGCTGGGCGTCAGTCCGCGCGACATGATCAGCATCCTACAGGCCATCAAGGCCGCCAGCGCCCTCCAGGCCGAAATCGAGGTGATCTGATGAGCCCTCTCGCCGCCTCTCCAGACCTGTTGCGCGATCCCGCCTCGGCCCTGCCCGGCCAGCCGAAGAACCTTGAATCCCTGCGACGCACCGCGGAAGCCTTCGAGGCCAGCTTCCTGTCGCAGATGATGAAGCCCATGTTCGAGGGGCTGAGCACCGAAGCGCCCTTCGGCGGCGGCGCCGGAGAGGCCGCATGGCGCGGCTTTCTGGTGGACGCGATGGCGCAGCAGACCGTCAAGGCCGGCGGCGTCGGCCTGGCCGACAGCGTTCTGGCCCAGATGATCAAGATGCAGGAGCAAGGCGCATGACCGCCGATGTCGAGACCGCCGCCCTACGCGTGCAGCATCTGACGCGTCTGACCCGCGACCTGACGGATCGACTGTCGCTGGAAATGGACGCCTTACGCGCCCACCGCGCCCAGGACCTGAACGAAGGCATGGCCCAGACTCAGGAGATGGCCAACCTCTATCGGCGCGAGTCGGCGCAGGTGAAAGCCAATCCGGCCGCCATCGCCGCCGCGCCTGAGGCTGACCGCCGCGCCCTGATCCAGGCGACCGAGGCCTTTGAAACCGTCCTGGCCGAACACGCCGTGACCGTGGAAGCCGCGCGACAGGTTTCCGAAGGGCTGGTCCGCGCCATCGCCGCCGAGGTGGCGGGCGCCCGCGCGCAGGGCGTCGGCTATGGCGCCTCGGGCCAGGCCATGCAGGGCGACGGCCGCGCGGTGGCCCTGAACCGCACGGCCTGAGGCTCGCCGTCGCCTTTCTTTAACGGCCTCTAGTCTATGACTTCGGCATGACCCTGACCCCTCGCCTGCTCGGGCTGGCCTTCGCCGCCGCCGACGCCCTGATCGAAGTGGATCAGCAGGGGGTGGTGCGCTTTGCGCTGGGGTCCGGCCCAGTGGCGGGACAGCAGACGGCCGCATGGGTCGGGCAGCCATTCAGCGAGCGCCTGTCCATCAATAGCGCCGCCGCGCTGCAAGCCCTGCTGGATGGTTTGAACCCCGGACAGCGCAGCCCTGCAACCGAGGTTCTGGTGGATTGCGGCGATGGCCGGATGCGGCGGGCGACCCTGCGCGCCTTCGCCCTGCCCGACATCGCCCCGGCGCGGTCGTGCGCCCTGTCCTATGAGGGCGAGCCTTTCGCGGTCGGCGTGGAGCCTGTCCAGATCGGGGCTGCGCCGCCGGACGCCGAAGGGTTTCTGAACCATGCTCGCGCCAGCCTGTCGGGCGGCGACGCAGGCGCCCTGCAGCGGCTGGCCCTGGCCTTCATTGATGTGAACGGCCTGCAGGGCGTCGATGCGACCACGCTGGAACGGGTCCATAACCGCATAGGGGCCACCCTCAGCGCCGCCTCGCACGACGGCGCCAGCGCGGGTCGGCTGACCCCGGATCGCTACGCCCTGATCCGCAAGGCGGACGATCAACGCGACCTGGCCGATGAGATGCGTATGGCCGGGCAGGCGGAAGGTCTGGTTCTATCGGCTGTCGCCAGTCAGGCCAGTCTGGGCGAAGACGCCGCCTCGGCCCTTCGGGCCATGCGTTTCGCCATTGAAGGGTGTCTGAAGGAAGGCGGCCTGGATCAGCCGGAACTGTCCTTCGCCGATTCCCTGCAACGGACGCTGAAAGATGCTGACCGCTTCCGCAGCATCGTGCGCGACCGGGAGTTCGCCCTCTACTATCAGCCGATCGTCGACCTGAAGACGCGGGCCGTGCACCATTTCGAGGCCCTGGCGCGCTTCGGCAAGGGGTCTGGGCCCGCCGCTGCCATCCGCATGGCCGAGGAACTGGCCCTGATCGACGGTTTTGATCTGGTCGTGGCGGAAAAGGCCGTCCGACGGCTGCGCGAACCGGGCGGGGGCCTGTTGAAGATCGCCGTCAATGTGTCGGGCGCCTCACTGGCGAGCGACGCCTATGTCGCCGCCCTGATGAAGATGACCGCCTCGGCGCCCGAGGATCGTCGGCGCCTCATGGTCGAGGTGACGGAAACCGCCGCACTGGCCGATCTGGCCGCCGCCGACCGGCGTCTGGGCGCCCTGCGCAAGGCGGGGATCAAGGTCTGCATCGACGACTTCGGCGCCGGTTCGGCCTCCTTCGACTATCTGCGCGGCCTGTCGGTCGATGCGGTGAAGATCGACGGCGGCCTGGTGCGCGACATCGACATCGACGCCCGCACCCGCACCCTCGTCGCCCATCTGGTCGAGCTGTGCGGCTCGCTGGAGCTGGAGACCATCGCCGAGATGATCGAGACGGATCAGGTGGCCGACACCCTGCGCGATCTGGGCGTCACCCACGGTCAGGGCTGGCTGTTCGGCCGCGCCGAGGCCGAACCGCGCACCATCCTGAATGCTCCCTCGATCCGCGGACGCCGTCAGGGCGTGGTCGAAGGCTGGAGCTGACCTGACTTCAGCACGATGGTGCGGTCAACGCGCAGGTTGTGAATGAAATCAGCGTCGTGGCTGACCACCACCAGAGCGCCGTCATAGGCCGACAGCGCCGTCTCCACCGCCTCGACGGACTCGATGTCCAAGTGGTTGGTGGGCTCGTCCAGCACCAGCAATTGCGGCGGCTGGGCGCCCGTCATGACGCAGGCCAGGGCCGCGCGCAGCCGCTCTCCGCCTGACAGTTCGCCGACGCGCCGATCCGCCTGCACATTGCGGAACAGAAAACGCGCCAACGCCGCCCGCGCCGCATTGGGCGTGCCCTGCGGGTTCAGCCGCAGCCAGCCTTCGACGAGCGTTTCGTCAGGCTTGAGCATGGCCGCCTGCTGATCCAGCAGGGCGGCGCGCACTGGCCGTTCAATCGCCCCTGCTGATGGCTGAATCAGCCCCGCGATCAGCTTCAACAGGGTCGTCTTGCCTGCGCCATTGGGGCCGACGACGGCGAGGCGCTCAGGCCCCGTCAGACGCAGTGAGATCGGTCCGAGCAGGCAACGGTCGTCCTCGGTCGATACAACCGCCTCATTCAGATTCAGCACCAGCCGGCCTGCAGGCAGACCTGTCGCGGGCATGGCCAGCGCCAGTTGTCGCACCCGCTCGACCCGCTCACGCGCCTGAGTCAGGTCAGCCTCGACCGCCTGAAGCTTGCGTTCGGCCAGCCGCTGGCCGCGGGCGCCGGATTCCTCGGCGCGTTGGGCCTGGGCGTCGAGCAGGATCTTGGGATCGGAGCTGTTGGCGCGCGCCGCCTTGCCTGCACGATCGCGCCGGGCCTGACGCTCCTGCGCCATCTGGGTTTCGCGTTGCACCCGGCCGACGGCGCGCTCGGCCTGTTCCAGGTCTCGTTCAGCGGCGGCCCGTTCGGCGTCGCGGCGCTCGACATAGAGATCCCAGCCGCCGCCATGCACCCGCGCGCCCAGACTGGACAGTTCCACGATGCGATCCACGCGGCGCAACAGGGCGCGGTCGTGACTGACCAGCACCACCCCGCCCGGCCAGTCGGCCACCACATCGGCGATCATGGCGCGGGCTTCGGCGTCCAGATGATTGGTCGGCTCGTCCAGCACCAGCAGGTCCGGCGCCGCCAGTTTCAGCCCCGCCAACCGCAGGCGCGTCTGCTCTCCGCCGCTCAGGTCCGCCGTGCGCCGGTCCAGCGCCAGGTCAGCCAGACCGACCTCGGCCAGAGCTGTCTGCATCCGCTCTTCCAGCGTCCAGTCCGCCTCGGCCATGTCGTCCAGCGAACCGTCGCCCGCCAGCACGCGATGCAAAATCGCCAGACACCCGGCGACGCCCAGCGTATCGGCGATGGTCTCGCCGTCGGCAGGGGTCGGGGTCTGCGCCAGCCAGCCGATGGTTCCGACGCGCGTGATCGCGCCCTCGGCGGGCTCAGCCAGACCGGCGATCAGGCGCAGCAGCGTGGTCTTGCCCACGCCGTTTCGTCCCACGACGGCCGTGCGTTCGCGCCCGAAGGCGAGCGTCAGATTGTCGAAGAGGCCTCTGCCGTCAGGCGTGCGGGCCGCGACGCTGTTGAGCGTCACGAGTGCGGATGCGGACCGGTTTGGGCTTGGGTTGAGTAAGGACATAGACGAGCGCGAGCAGCGGCATGGAAAGGGCGAAACCGATTTCCAGGGTGCTGATCATGATCGTCGTGCCTCCTCACTGATGCGTTGGCTGAGTGAAGGATGGGGACGGACGTTTCGTAACGCAACCCCAAAACTGCGGCTCCGCTTACACGTGCTGATGCGACACGCCGCCTTGGACAATCCGCATCATGGCCTTTGCAGGCCTCGGTTCCTATGTTGCTCGGCATGGACACGCCCGAGCGCACCCTCGCCTTCCGCATCGACCGTCCCGCGCCGGACCGGGCCGAGGCTGCCGCCCGCCGCGACGCCGCCGTGGCCCGCATCCGCGCCGAGACCGGCATCGACGAGGCCATGATCGACGCTCTGGTCGAAGGCTTCTACGCCAAGGTGCGCGAGGATGACTTCATCGGTCCCATCTTCGCCGAGCGCATCGACGACTGGGGCCCGCACCTGGCGCAGATGAAGCTGTTCTGGTCGTCTGTCGCCCTGTCGACCGGCGTCTATCAGGGGCGGCCAATGCCCAAACACCTGCCCCTGCCGATCGACGCCCGGCACTTCGACCACTGGCTGAAACTGTTCGAGGCGACCGCGCATGAACTGTGCCCGCCCGTCGCCGCCGAACATTTCATCGTCCGCGCCCGCCGCATAGCCGAAAGTCTGGAACTGGGCGTCGCCAACGCCAACGGTGTGATGGTCGGCCCCGGCGAACGCTATCGGCGACCGGAAACGTCGTGGGCGCCAGAAAACTAGGCCGCTTTTTCGTCTTCAGCCGCCTTCGATTCGCCGGCCATGCGGACATTGATGTTGAAGGTATGAACCTTCCACTCGCCCTTTTCGCGCATCATGGCGGAATAGACTCGAACCGTGCGATCCGCGTAGACGTAGTCCTGCTTCAGTTCATAGGTTTCGCCCTGAGATCCGGTGGTTTTGCGGGACTGCACCAGCTTGGGCTCAGGCGGAGTGGCGTCGCCGATCATGTCGCGAAGCATGGGAAGTTGGGCCTTGACCTCTGCTGGATCGTTTTCCGACAGCATCCGCGCAACGACAGCGTCATCACGGCCAGCGACCATATCGCCGTAAAAGGCCTCAGCCTCAGCGTTCAGCACCGGATCGGACGTAGGCAGGGTCGCGTGAAAATTACAGGCTGCGAGCACCAAGGCCGCCAGAGCCAGCGCCAGAGCCTGAAAACCGATTTTCATAGGTCCCTCCAGATCCAGCCGGCACCATAGGCGGAATCCCTGCGGTCACAACGACCAGCCCCGAAGTTCTTATATTGTTCTTGCTGTTTTCGGCGAATTGATCCCCATATAGCGTCGTCGCCTCGGACCGTTCCGGGGTCTTCCGCGTTCCCGGATTCCATGACCGAAAAGCATAACTTCATTCGCGTTCGCGGCGCCCGCGAGCATAACCTCAAGGGCGTCGATCTCGACATTCCGCGCGAGCAGCTGGTGGTCATGACCGGCCTGTCGGGGTCGGGCAAATCCTCGCTGGCGTTCGACACCATCTATGCCGAGGGCCAGCGTCGCTATGTCGAGAGCCTGTCGGCCTATGCGCGCCAGTTCCTGGAGCTGATGGGCAAGCCGGACGTGGACCTGATCGAGGGCCTGTCCCCGGCCATCTCGATCGAACAGAAGACGACGTCGAAGAACCCGCGCTCGACCGTCGGCACCGTCACCGAAATCCACGACTATATGCGTCTGCTCTGGGCGCGCGTAGGCATTCCCTATTCGCCCGCCACCGGCCTGCCGATCGAGAGCCAGACCGTCAGCCAGATGGTCGACAAGCTGACCGCCCTGCCCGACGGCGAGCGCATCCTGCTGTTGGCGCCGGTCGTTCGCGGCCGCAAGGGCGAGTACAAGAAGGAAATGGCCGAGTGGCAGCGTCAGGGCTTCCAGCGGCTGAAGATCGATGGCGAATTCTATGCCATCGAGGACGCGCCCGCGCTCGACAAGAAGTTCAAGCACGACATCGATATCGTCGTGGACCGCATTGTAACCAAAGAAGGTCTTGAGGGCCGCTACGCCGACAGCATCCAGACAGCCCTGGGTCTGGCCGACGGCATCGCCACGGCGGAATGGGCGAATTCGCCCGAAGGCGAAGAGCCGCGTCGGATCGTTTTTTCCGAGAAGTTCGCCTGCCCTGTCTCGGGTTTCACCATCAGCGAGATCGAGCCGAGGCTGTTCTCGTTCAACAACCCCTTCGGCGCCTGCCCGGCCTGTGACGGCCTGGGGGTCAAGCTGGCCTTCGACGCCGACTTGGTGATCCCTGACCGCGACAAGACCCTGCACAAAGGCGCGGTGGCGCCGTGGGCGCGGGGTCCCTCGCCGCTCTATACGCAGACGCTGCAGTCGCTGGCCCTGCACTACGGCTTCTCGATGGACAAGGCGTGGCGCGATCTGCCGGAGAAGGCGCAGGCCGTCATCCTGCGCGGCTCGGGCGGCGACAAGATCAAGTTCGTCTATGACGACAACGCCCGCAAATACGAGGTCTCGAAACCGTTCGAGGGCGTGCTGCCGAACCTTGAGCGGCGCTGGCGCGAGACCGACAGCGCCTGGGTGCGCGAGGAACTGGGCCGCTATCAGTCCGAAACGCCGTGCGAGGTCTGCGGCGGCAAGCGCCTGAAGCCTGAGGCTCTGGCGGTCAAGGTCGGCGGCGAGGACATCGCCGACATCTCCAACCTGTCGATCTCGAAGGCCTTCCTGTGGTTTTCGACGCTGGAAGACGCCCTGACCGAAAAGCAGATCGAGATCGCCCGGCGCATCCTCAAGGAAATTACCGACCGGCTGCGCTTTCTGAACAATGTCGGGCTGGACTATCTGAATCTGTCGCGCTCATCCGGCACCCTGTCGGGCGGCGAGAGCCAGCGCATCCGCCTGGCGTCGCAGATCGGATCGGGCCTGACCGGCGTCCTCTATGTTCTGGACGAACCGTCCATTGGCCTGCACCAGCGGGACAACACCCGCCTGCTGGACAGCCTGAAGGGGCTGCGTGATCTCGGCAACTCGGTGCTGGTGGTCGAGCACGATGAGGAGGCCATCCTGACGGCCGACTACGTCATCGACATGGGGCCGGCCGCCGGGGTCCACGGCGGCACGGTCTGCGCCGAGGGCACGCCCGCTGAGGTCATGGCCAACCCCAACTCCCTGACCGGTCAATATCTGACCGGCGCGCGCGAGATCGAGCTGCCGCCCGAAGGTCGCCGTCCGATCGACCGCAAGCGGATGCTCAAGGTTTCGGGCGCCACCGGCAACAACCTGAAGAACGTCACGGGCGAGATCCCGGTCGGCGTCTTCACCTGCATTACCGGCGTCTCGGGCGGCGGCAAGTCGACCTTCACCATCGAGACGCTCTACAAGGCGGCCGCGCGGCGCCTGAACAATGCGTCCGACGCCCCCGCTCCCTTCGATCGCATCGAGGGGCTGGAGCATTTCGACAAGGTCATCGACATCGACCAGTCGCCGATCGGCCGCACCCCGCGCTCGAACCCGGCCACCTACACCGGCGCCTTCGGGCCGATCCGCGACTGGTATGCGGGCCTCCCCGAGGCCAAGGCGCGCGGCTATGGTCCCGGCCGCTTCAGCTTCAACGTCAAGGGCGGCCGCTGCGAGGCCTGTCAGGGCGACGGCGTCATCAAGATCGAGATGCACTTCCTGCCCGACGTCTACGTCACCTGCGACGTCTGCAAGGGCAAGCGTTACAACCGCGAGACGCTAGAAATCGTCTTCAAAGGCAAGAGCATATCGGATGTTCTGGATATGACGGTTGAAGAGGCTGCGCGCTTCTTCACCGCCGTGCCGTCTATCCGCGACAAGATGCTGACGCTGGAGCGCGTGGGTCTGGGCTACGTCAAGGTCGGCCAGCCCGCCACCACCCTGTCCGGCGGCGAAGCCCAGCGGGTCAAGCTGTCGAAGGAACTGTCCAAACGGGCGACGGGCAAGACGCTCTACATCCTGGACGAGCCGACGACCGGGCTGCACTTCGAGGACACGCGCAAGCTGCTGGAGGTGCTGCAGGAGCTTGTCGAGAACGGCAACACCATCGTGGTGATCGAGCACAATCTCGATGTCATCAAGGTCGCCGACCACCTGCTGGACTTTGGTCCCGAGGGCGGCGACGGCGGGGGCGAGATCGTCGCCGTCGGCACGCCGGAACAGGTCGCCGAGAACCCCGCGAGCTGGACCGGCCGCTATCTGAAGGAAGTGCTGGACCGGCACGAGAAGCGTCGCAAGGGCCGCGTCGCCGCCCTGACAGCTGAGCCTGCGCCCGCCAAGCGCGCCAAGGCCCGCAAGAGCGCCTGAGCCCGACGAGAAACGCCGCGCCCCTTGCCGGAGCGCGGCGTTTTATTTCGGCAACGCCGCTGAATCAGACGCGCGGCGCGCCCTTAAGACCGAGATAAGCCGACGAGAACGGGGCGTAGATTATGGCCGCCTGCGCCGCCGACAGCAGGGCGTTGACCACGCCCCAGATCAGCAGGGCCGGCCAGAACCGGCCGACCAGCGCAACGACATTGGTCGTCTCGGCGCCGATCAGACTGTTCAGGCCGCCGAAGATCATATTCAGCGGGGCGATGATGATGGAGCCCAGAAGCCCCACCAGAATAGACATGACTCCAGCCAGGATCGCCATGCCCAACAGAGGCCAGAAACGGCCCTTGGTCATGGCCCAGCTTTCCTTGATGGCGATCTTCTCCTCGGCGAAGGTCATCGGCACGACCAGGCTGAGGCGCACGGCCAGCCAGATGGCGACCGCCACAAGCGCCAGACCGCCCAGCACAGCCGGGAGAACCAGCCAGGACGCACCTGTACCGGCAGCGAGACCCGCGAAAAGACCGACGATCAAGGCGCCGCCCATGGTGACGAAAAACATCAGCACCGCGACCAACAGGGTGGCTCCAAGGACTCGCAGTTCATCCCGGCCGAGACGCAGATAGCCGAAACGCTTGTCCTGCGGGTGGATGACCGAGCGCGCGACCGCCGTAGCGAGCACGGCGCTGAACAACAGAGACAGAGGCAAGGCCAGCCCCATCATGGCGCCGTAGGCCTGACCCAGCGTGGACAGGTCGCTCATCGACGGCGACGGGTTCTGCTCGACCTGTTCGGCCAGGCTGATGATGTTGATGAGGTTCCCACCCGCTACAGCGAAGAACACCACGAAGAAGGCGACATAGGCGCCCGCCCAGGCCAGGATGGCGAGCGGCGCCCGCCGGGCCAGACGGAAGCCCTCGAAGGCGGATTCGGTGGCGTTGAAACTCATGCTGGCTCCTCGATTCCCGATCAGCTTAACGCAGCCGCCGCCCGTGCGACAGCGCCGACCACGACAGGCGCCGCATGACAGGACCGCGTCGCGCGGCTAGAAGGCCGCCATGTCGAACGCGTCTCCCGCTCCCCGCCCCGCCCCCGCTCCTGTGCATGTCATTGGCGGAGGTCTCGCCGGTTCCGAAGCGACCTGGCAGATCGCCCAGGCGGGCGTGCCCGTCATCCTGCACGAAATGCGCCGGGACGGGCCGGAACAGGTGCGCACCGACGCCCACCACACGACGGGCCTGGCCGAACTGGTCTGCTCAAACTCCTTCCGCTCGGACGACTGGGAGTTCAACGCCGTTGGCCTGTTGCACGCCGAGATGCGGGCTCTGGACAGCCTGATTATGGCTTGCGCCGACGCCAATCAGGTTCCGGCGGGCGGTGCGCTCGCTGTTGATCGCGTCGCCTTTTCGGACGCGGTGACGGCCAGGCTGGAAGCGCACCCGCTGGTGACCATCGTGCGCGAAGAGATCGCGGGCATTCCGCCCGAAGAGTGGGACAATGTGATCGTCGCCACCGGGCCGCTAACCTCGCCCGCCCTGGCTGAGGCGATCCTGAAGGCGACGGGCGAAGAGTCCCTCAGCTTCTTCGACGCCATCGCGCCGATCATTCACACCGACAGCATCGACTTCGACGTGGCCTGGCGCCAGTCGCGCTATGACAAGGAAGGCCCCAGCGGCGACAAGGCGGCTTACGTGAACTGTCCGATGGACAAGGCCCAGTACGAGGCCTTCATCGACGCCCTGCTGGACGGCCCCAAGGCTGACTTCAAGGAATGGGAGGACGTGCCCTATTTCGACGGCTGCCTGCCGATCGAGGTCATGGCCGAGCGCGGCCGCGAGACCCTGCGCCACGGTCCGATGAAGCCGGTCGGCCTGACGAACCAGCACAACCCGACGGTCAAGCCCTACGCCATCGTGCAGTTGCGTCAGGATAATGCACTCGGCACGCTTTATAATATGGTCGGTTTCCAGACCAAGCTGAAATATGGCGTACAGACACAGATTTTCCGCATGATTCCCGGGCTTGAGAACGCCCAGTTCGCGCGTCTGGGCGGTCTGCACCGCAACACCTTCCTGAACAGCCCCAAGCTGCTGGACAAGCAGATGCGGCTGAAGGCCCTGCCGCGCCTGCGCTTCGCCGGTCAGGTGACGGGGGTCGAGGGCTATGTCGAGAGCGCGTCGATGGGCCTGCTCACCGGACGACTGGCCGCCGCCCAGGCGCTGGGCCGCGATCTGACCCCGCCGCCGCCGGAAACGGCGATGGGCGCCCTGGTCGAACACATCACCGGCGGGCACATGGAAGGCTCGAAGTTCCAGCCGATGAATATCAACTACGGCCTGCTGCCGCCGCTGGAGGCGCCCAAGGTCGATGAAGACGGCAAGCGCATCCATCCCAAGGAGCGCGGCCGCGCCAAGAAGCGCCTGCAGAGCCTCCGCGCCATCGAGGCGCTGAAAGCCTGGCGCGACGCGGCGGCCTAACGCAGCTTGGCGCCGCCGGGGCGGAAGGTCAGGGTGATTGCGGCCATGACCAGAAGACCCAGCCCCATCAGCATCCACGCCTGACTGAGATCCGACAGGCGGTCGCGCAGCAGCCCGGCCGCCAGCGGCGACAGGCTGGCGATGATGTAGCCGCCGCCCTGAACGAAGGCGAGCAGGTCGCCGGAGCGGACCGGATCGTCGATCTGGTCCATCGCCAGGATCAGGGTCAGGGGAAAGACGGCGCCGATCCCCAGACCCAGCAGCAGCATGACCGGGACCGCCAGACTAACCGGCGTCAGCACCAGTCCGGCCAGACCGATCAGGGCCAGGGCGACGGCCAGCAGCATCGGCCCGCGCCGGTCGGGAAAGCGCGCGATGAACAGCGATACCAGCACGCCCGCCAGCACCTCGGCGCCCGTCATGCCGCTGAGCAGGAAGCCCGCCGTCGCCCTCGCCTGCCCCATGTCGACATAGTAGGGCGGCAACCACGCCAGCACGAGCGTGTAGGCCGAGGTGCCCAGCCCCAGAATAGGGACCAGCGCCCAGGCGCGGGGCTGTTTCCAGAACGGGACCTCAGGATCGGTTCCTTCGGCCACGGCGAGGCGGTTCGGCTCTTCGGCGGCAGGGATGCGCGAGGCGAGGATCCAGACGACGGCCGCCACAAGGGCCGGAACCGACCAGAGCGCCAACGCCACGGCCCAGCCGAACGCCTCGGCGAAGCCCGCCGCCGTCGCCGCCGCCACGGCCGCGCCGCCCATGATGCCGGTCGTATAGACGCCCATGACCGTGCCGAACCGCGTCGGAAAGGCGCGCTTGATGACGACGGGCGCCAGGGCCTGAATGAGGGCCACGCCGACGCCGACCACCACGGCGCTGAGGATCAGGCCGCCGGCGCTGCTGAACGGCCAGCGGGCCAGACAGGCCAGAGCGATGAGAACGGCGCCGAGCAGAATGCCCATCCGCTCGCCAAGACGGCGCCGCAAGGGCCGGATCGACAGGGCTCCGACGCCGATCATCGCCACCGGCAGGGTCGTCAGCAGGCTGGCCGTGGTCGAATCCATGCCCGTCGTCGCCTCGATCAGGTCGAGCAGCGGCCCGACCGCCGCCATCGCCGGGCGCAGGTTCAGCGCCAGGGCGAAGATGGCCGCGATCAACAACAGGCCCGCGCCGCGCGATGGCGACGAGGCGTTCGACTGATCCATCCGAGGTGACTCCGGCAGCAGAAGGCGATAGTATCTCTCCATCAAGTATCTTGATGTCAAGACAATGACCGATCGCGCCGCCCGCGCCGCCGCCCAATGGGCCGTTGCGCGCCCCGACTTAGACCTGCTGGCTATGGAGACGCTGGGGCGTCTGCATGAGGCCTCGATTCTGGTCACGCGCGAGCGGCAGGCGCCGCTGTATGCGCGCTATGGTCTGCAGCATGGCGAGTTCGATGTTCTGGCGACGCTGCGCCGTGCGCCCTCGTCCGAGGGGCTGACGCCCACCGCGCTTTATGAGGCGACGATGATGTCGTCCGGCGGCATGACGGCGCGGCTGGACCGGTTGCAGAAGTCCGGCCTGATCGAGCGCACGCCGCACCCCGGCGACCGCCGCGCCTCACTGGTCCGCCTGACGCCCAAGGGCTTCGATCTGATTGAGGCCATGATGCCGCTGCACATGGCGGAAAGTCAGGCCATGCTGGCCGACCTGTCGCGCGAGGAGCAAGCCGTGCTGGGCGCCCTGCTCGCCCGCCTGATCGCAACGGTCGAGGCTTAAACCATTTTCGGTTCAGTCGGAATCGACTGAACCCAGAACAATGGTCCAGAAATATCTGGAGCGAACATCTGAGTTTAGTTGGACTTGCGTCCAACTAAACCGATTTCGCTCTAGGCCCGCTTCATCCGACGGTTCCAGGGCATGACCGCCAGCAGCCGCGCCATACCGCAGAAGCCCGTCGCCCCCGCCATGAACAGGCCCGCCCCGACAAAGGCGCTGACGCCCCAGAAGCCGGGATGGACCATGACGCCCAGCGCGCCGCCCAGCAGGATCAGTCCGCCCGCCGCCATCTGCACCTGACGCATCAGCTCCAGCGGCTGTTTGCGGTCGGCCACGACCGGCAGGCCCGCCTTCTTCCAGGCGTCCAGACCGCCCGCCAGAACGTGGGACGGCCCATCGATGCGGGCGGCCAGTCTATCGCAGTTGCCGGCCGTGCGGTTGCCGCTGCGGCACATGAAGATGACGTCTTTGCCGGGCTTGAGGTTGAGATCAGCGCTTTCAAAAGCGGACAGGGGCGCCGTCACGGCGCCCGCGATGTGTTCGCGCGCATGTTCATCAGGCTCGCGCACGTCGATCAGCACGGCCGCGCCCGCCTTCAGGCGAGCGGCGACATCAGCGGGGGAAAGGGAAACCAGCGGGTTCATCAGAAAATCTTTCAGGAAGCCTCGACGCTCAATGCGCCTCAGGCGGGCAGAAAATCTCGGCCAGGACGGCGATCACCTTCAGGGCGGCAGGGTCGGCGATCCGATAGAAGACGGCGGTGCCGCTCTTGCGCGCGCTGACCAGCCCGTCCTCGCGCAGGCGCGCCAGATGCTGCGACAGCGCCGATTGCGACAGACCGACCTGTAGATCGGACACCTGGCGTTCGCCCTTACCGATCTGGCACAGGATCATCAGGCGGTGCTCATTGGACAGGGCCTTCAGCAGTCGCGAGGCGTCGCCCGCGCTGGCCTGAAACCGCTCCAACCCGACACGTTCAAGATCCATCATGGCACGGATATATGCCATGATTCTAAATTAGCAATAACTAATATATGGGCACGCCTAAAGCGCCGTTCAGATTCGGCCCCTCAGCACCGCCCAGAACAGGCGCAGTCGCTTGAAGGGCTCTGGTACGTCCGGCTTGATCAGGGCGGCGGAAGCCACGGCCGGGAAAGCGGCGGCAGGCAGGGTTCGCAGGGCTTTATTGGCTTCGGGACGGGCCGCACTCGCCTGATCGACCTGTCCGGTCTGGGCCAGTGCGCGCACGCGACCAGCGGCGGCGGCCGCCGCCTCATGCCCCCGCCCTGCGAGGATCCGCACCGCCGCCTGCATCGGCCCGACGTAGAA
>LM523263.1:0-30061 GCA_000941615.1 Parastrongyloides trichosuri
CGTCCTGCCGATCCTGATCCATGCGGGGTTCCGTTGGTGCGGGCGCGAACACGCCCTCCCCCTCGCTTAGACGAGGGCTGTCGTGCGGGCAACGCGGGAAAGCGGCCCCGCTTCAGTCTGTGGCTCAGACGATGACGTTCAGCTTGCGCGCCAGGGATTCGATCTCGCCGCGCACCGTCCCGGCAGAGGAGCCGAGCAGAACGTTCATGCCGCGACGGGCGGCGGGCAGGTCCGCCGACAGGATCATCCGCTTGACCGGCCCCACCCCGCCGGCCGGGGCCGACAGACGGGTGTAGCCGAGGGTGATCAGAGCAAAGGCTTCCAGCGGACGCCCCGCCAGCTCGCCGCAGACCGAGACCGGCGTGGCGCTGTCGGCGCACTTCTGCTGGATTTCGGCCAGCGCCCGCAGGGCCGGCGGCGACAGGGGATCATAGCGGTCCGACACCAGCGGATTGGTCCGATCGGCGGCGAACATGTACTGCAACAGGTCGTTGGTGCCGATCGAGACAAAGTCGGTCAGGGGTAGCAGGGCGTCCAGGTGCCACAGCAGGCTGGGGCATTCGACCATGGCCCCGACGCGCAGCAGCGACGGCAGGGGCCGCCCGCGACGCCGCGCCCAGTCGCACTCGACATCGACCAGTTCGCGCGCGGCGCGGAACTCGTCCACCGTGGCGATCATGGGGAACATGACGCGCAGTTCGCGCCCGGCGGCGGCGGTCAGCAGGGCGCGCACCTGCATCCGCAGCAGGGCCGGACGGTCGAGACCGAGACGGATGGCGCGGCGCCCCAGAGCCGGGTTCTCCTCCCGCTCATTGTCGAGATAGGGCAGGACCTTGTCGCCGCCGATGTCCAGGGTGCGGAAGGTGACGGGACGGTCGCCCGCCGCGTCCAGCACCAGCTTGTACAGCGCCGTCTGGGCGTCCAGCCGCGGCAGCTCGTCCGAGACCATGAACTGGAACTCGGTGCGGAACAGACCGATGCCCTCGGCCCCGGTCGCGTCCAGATTTTCCAGATCGACGGCCAGACCGGCGTTAGTCAGGACGGTGATGCGCGTACCGTCCTTGGTGACGGCCGGCGTGTCGCGCAGCAGGTCGAACTCGGCCCGGCGCTGCTCGCGCACGACCATCCGCGACTGCACCGCCGCCAGCATGTCGGGACGGGGCCGCAGATAGGCCTCGCCCGTCTCGCCATCGACGATGACCTGATCGCCCTCGGACAGGCGGTCGCGCAGGCCTTGCAGACGACCGACGCAGGGGATTTGCAGGGCGCGGGCGACGATGGCCGCGTGGCTGGCGGCTGAACCTTCTTCCAGCAGCAGGCCGCGTAGCTTGTGGCGCGGATATTCCAGCAGGTCGGCGGGACCGAGGTTTCGGGCCACCAGAATGGCGTCATCGGGCAGGTCGCGCTGGCCGGGGTTGTCGCCCGCCAGCACCCGCAGCAGACGGTTGGCCAGGTCTTCGAAATCGTGCAGTCGCTCGCGGATATAGGGATCGCGGGCGCTGGCGAAACGGGCGCGGTGTTCGTTGCGCACGCGGTCAACGGCGGCCTCGGCCGTCAGGCCCGAACGCACCGCCTCTTCCAGCGACCGGTTCCAGCCCCGGTCGTCGGCGAACATGCGATAGGTTTCCAGCACCTCGAACGAAGTGCCGCCCAGCTTGGTCTGTCCGCCCTCCAGCATGACGTCGATGCCGGCCTTCAGCGCCGACAGGGCCTGGGCCAGACGCCGCTCCTCGGCGGCGGGGTCCTCGGACAGCAACTGCTCGGGGGCGAGCGGCGCCTCGTGCTGGACGACCACGCCGTAGGCCAGGCCTTCGGCGAACTTCTGGCCCTTGAGCCGTTCGGGACGGTGGGGGGCCACCTCGACGTCGCGCAGTTCGTCCTGGGCCAGCAGTTCGCCCGAGGCGACCGTCTCGGCCAGGACCATGGCGATGGTCTGGATGTCCTCGACCTCTTCCTCGTCATAGCGACGAGCGGCGCGGTTCTGGACGACCAGAACCCCGATCGCGCGGCCGCCACGCAACAGCGGCACGCCGAGGAAGGCGTGGAACGGGTCTTCGCCGGTTTCCGGCCGATAGGAGAAGCTGGGGTGGGACGGGGCGTCCGACAGGCTGATCGGCTGGGCCAGCCGGGCCACCTCGCCGACCAGACCCTCGCCAGGCCGCAGACGGGTGTTGTGAACGGCCTCGGGGTTCAGACCCTGGGTGGCGAACAGTTCCAGCTCGCCCGAGGCGCGGCGCAGATAGATGGAGCAGACTTCGGCGACCATGGACTGGGCGATGGTGCGCACCACCATGTCCAGCCGGTCCTGCGCCGGGCCGCCGCCGGCCATGGCTTCGCGGATCTGGCGCAGGAGGTTGCGAGGCCCCCTCGTCGTCAATCCGCCCTTCACCATGTCGCCTCCCGCCTTGCCGCCCTTCGCTCAGATAGGGCGGCGTGGTTGTTTTCCTATAGGGCGTCGAGCCCGTAGGCCGAATGCAGCGCCCGCACGGCCAGTTCGGAATAGGCGTCCTCGATCAGCACGCTGATCTTGATCTCGGAGGTCGAGATGGCCTGGATGTTGACGCCCTTGTCGGCCAGCGCCTGGAACATGGTCTGGGCGACGCCCGCGTGGCTGCGCATGCCCACGCCGATGACCGAGATCTTGGCCACGTCGGCGTCGATGCGCAGCTCTTCAAAGCCGAGCTCGGCCTTGGCGGCGGTCATCATCTCGGCGGCGCGCTGGGCGTCGCGACGACCCGTCGTGAAGGTCAGGTTGACCGCGCCCTCGGTGCGGGCCTGGCTCTGCACGATCATGTCCACATTAACGTTGGCCTCGGCCAGACGCGTGAAGACGTCGGCGGGGGCGTCGGTGCGGTCCGCCAGACCCAGCAGCGTGATCCGGGCTTCGTCCCGGCTCATGGTCACGCCGGAAACGATGCGCTTTTCCACGATCTCATCCTCGTCACAAATCAGGGTGCCGGCGTTTTCCGGCAGTTTTCCATTCTCATCCGGCTCGATGAAGCTGGACAGGACCCGCACGGGGACCTGCTTGGCCATAGCCAATTCAACAGAGCGAACCTGCAGGACTTTGGCACCAAGAGAAGCCATTTCCAGCATCTCTTCAAAAGAGATCTTGTCCAGCCGCTGCGCCTGGGTCTCGATGCGCGGGTCGGTCGTATAGACGCCGTCGACGTCGGTGTAGATGTCGCAAGGGGCGCCGAGCGCCGCCGCCACCGCCACCGCCGAGGTGTCCGAGCCGCCGCGGCCGAGGGTGGTGATGCGGCCGTCGCGGGTCACGCCCTGGAAGCCGGGAACAATGGCGATCTGGCCGCTGTCGATGGCGGCGCCCAGGACATCGCCCGGCACGTCCTCGATGCGGGCGCGGCCGTGGGCGTCGTCGGTGATGATCGGAATCTGCCAGCCCATCCAGCTGCGCGCGTTCAGGCCCATGTTGCGCAGGGTCAGGGCCAGAAGGCCCGACGTCACCTGCTCGCCCGAGGCGACCACCACGTCGTATTCGTCGTCCGACAGGGGCAGGCCCGCGGCGGCGGGACCCGCGCCGTCGGTCCAGGCCACCAGCTCATTGGTCTTGCCGGCCATGGCGGAGACCACCACGGCGATCTGTTTGCCCTTGGCGGCCTCGGCGGCGATAATTCGCGCCGCACGACGAATACGCTCGAGGTCTCCCATGGAGGTCCCCCCGAACTTCATCACCAGTCGTGTCGTTTCGGGCCGCGTCATCGTGGCGTTTCGTCCCCTGCTTGCATGGGCGGCCAAGGCGGTTCATGCCTGCGGCCATGTCCGCTTCTAACGACAGCCTTGAGCCGCGCAAACCCCAAAGCGAAGAGGGTTTTTCACCCTTTGCAACCGATCGTGCCGAGGGGCCGAGCATTGATCCCGCCGATGTGGCGCGCTTTTCGGCCCAGGCGGCCGAGTGGTGGGACCCGAAAGGGCCGTTCGCGCCCCTGCACCGCTTCAATCCGGCGCGACTGAAATTCGTCCGCGACCGCGCCGCCGAACACTATGGCCGCGACATTCGCACCCGCGCGCCCTTTACCGGTCTCAGCCTGATCGACATCGGCTGCGGCGGCGGCCTGATCGCCGAGCCGATGCGGCGCATGGGCTTTGACGTCACGGCCCTGGACGCCTCGTCCGAGAACATCGGCACCGCTCGCGCCCATGCCGAACAGGTCGGGCTCGACATCACCTATCGCGCCGCCACCGTCGAACAGATGGTGGAAGCGGGCGCCGGTCCCTTCGACGTGGTCCTGACCATGGAGGTGATCGAGCACGTCGCCGATCCCGAAGCCTTCGTCCGCGCCTGCTACCGCATGGTCAAGCCCGGCGGCCAGGTGATCGTCGCCACCCTCAACCGCACCTTGAAGGGCCTGCTACTGGGCAAGGTCGCCGCTGAGTATGTGCTGCGCTGGGTTCCCGCCGGCACCCATGACTGGCGGCAGTTCCTCAAGCCCGAGGAACTGCGCGCCATGCTGGACGGCGAGCCCCTGACCGTCACCGGCCCCTATGGTCTGGCCTATGACCCGCTCAACGACCGCTGGAGCGAGGGCGACGACGTGGGCATCAACTACATGATGATGGCGACGCGGGACGCGTGACGGGGCCGCAACGCATCGTCGTCACCGGCGGCCCGGGGTCGGGCAAGACCAGCCTGATCCAGGCCCTGGCCGCCACCGGCTTTGCAACCTCGCCCGAAGCGGGCCGCGCCATCATCCGCCGTCAGCAGGCGATCGACGGACAGGCCCTGCCGTGGCGCGATCGCGCCCTGTTCGCCGAGCTGATGCTGGATCGCGAACTGGAGGCCCACGCCCGGTTCGAGGGCGTCGCCGAGCCGGTCTTCTTCGACCGGGGAACGCCCGACGTGGTCGGCTACCTGACCCTGTGTGGCCTGCCGGTCCCCGCCCATGTCGAGCGGGCGGCGCGCGACATCCGCTATGAGCGGCGCGTCTTCATCGCGCCCGTCTGGCCCGAGATCTTCGCTCAGGACGCCGAGCGGCGGCAGGATCTGGACGAGGCAAAGCGCACCTTCGACGCCATGGCCGAGGTCTATCCGCGCTTCGGCTACGACCTGATCGAACTGCCGAAGGCGCCCGTCGCCGAGCGCCTCGCCTTTGTGCTGAAGACGATCAGAGCGTCCTGATCATGTAGCGGGCGTCGTCGCCATAGCTGGCCAGTTTCTCGGCCATGCCGGGCGGGGTCTGGACGACGAAGCCGTTGCGTTCCCAGAAGGCGGTGGCCTCGTTGACGGCGACAAGGGCGATCTCGGGCCAGCCCGCCGCCTTGGCCTGTTCGGCCAGACGCTCGACGATGGGGCGGGTGTGGCCGCCCCCGCGCGCAGCGGGGTGAACCGCCAGATCGTGCAGATAGATGACCTCGGCGTCGCTCGGCACAGCGCCGATCAGGCTGTCCAGCGGCGGGGCGCTGTTGCGCGCCCACGGATAGGCCATCAGGTAGCCCATGACGGTTCCGGCTTCGTCGGACAGGACGAAGCAACCCTCGGGCGCCAGTTCCTGACGCTCGGCGAAGCACTCGCGCGCCTCGAAATGATCGGGGAAGGACAGGCGGGCGACGCCGACGACGCCGTCGATGTCGTCGGGCGTCATGGGCCGCCAGGTTAGCTGGGGCAGCGGGCGTTCAGTTGCGCCTTGTTGAATGTCCATTCGGCACTCCGGGTCTCATCATCATCCGCCCCTTCGATGCGGGCGGCCAGCACATCCCCCGTGCGTGAATAGATGATGCGGTGCGGAAAGTCGTTGGCGGGGTTGGCGAAAACCACCCGCTGAGGTCCGCTTTCGATCAGGCGGAAGGGGACGGCGGCCGCGCCTTCGGGCCGGGCGAAGTAGGCCAGGCCGCCCTCCGGGGCCGGTCCGATGTGGGCGCTCTCGAAGCCGCTGCGGCCATTGCGCACGGTGACGGCGGAGCCGACGATCAGCCCCAGGCGCGGGTCGCTCCAGGTCTCGGACGCCTCGCGCCCGCCGGAGCAGTCCAGCCAGTAGCCGGCCAGCCACGACAGGTCGGGGGCAGGTGTCGGGGTTTGCATCAGGGCGGCGGCCATCAGGGCGGTCAGCAGCGACATCAAGGTCTCCCTCCTCGGTTCGGAAGGCAGCCTAGATCAGTCCCGCTCGTCCCGCTTGTAGGATTGCGACGCCAGTTGGCGGGCCAGCTCCATCTGCTCGCGCGCCCATTCCGTCGCGGTGCAGCCGAGGAAGCGGCGGAAGTCCCGCGCCATCTGCGGCTGGTCGAAATAGCCGGCCGCCAGACCGGCCTCCAGCCAGGAGGCGGCGTCGGCGTCCTGGCCCGTGGCGTGGTCGAAGACGCGGCGGAACCGAAAGACCGAGCGCAGGGTGCGCGAGGCCACGCCGACCCGGTCGCGGAAGCGGCGCTGCAGGGCGCGGCGGTCGGCGGACGACAGGACGGGGGCCTCGGCCTCACGCTCGGCGGCTGTGACCTCGGCGCGGACGGCGGGGTCGATGCGCCAGTCGCCCGCGCGGCGCTCGACCTCCAGCCAGTCGGACAGGGCCGCCGCCTGTCCCGCCGGATCGCCGGACGGGGCCGAAAAACCGCGCAGTCGCGCCACCAGATCGAGGCGCCGGTCGGTCGCTTCAATGAGCGGATGGCCGAGGAAATCCCGCGCCGCGTCCGGCTCGAAGCGGGCGGCGACGATCTCGACCGGGCCGACCGGGCGGATGGCCATGGGCCGGGTCATCTGACCGGCGAAGATGACCGGCGGCTGGGGCCGAAAGACGCCGTCCTCGCCCGCCTCCTCATAGGGGGCGGCCAGGTCGATCACCAGTTCGGGGCAGCCGTCGGGGGCGATGCGCTGCACCGCGCCGGCGGGGGTGGGCGCGGCATAGGTCCACAGGGTGCGGATGAAGGGGCGCAAGCTCGGCGGCGGCGCGAACTCTTCGTATCTCTCCCCCAGCCCCATCCGTCAGTTGGCCTTCTTGGGGTCGGGCGGCAGGCTGGGCAGGGCGGCGCAGGGCACGCCGTCGTCTTTCAGCTTCTTGACGTCGGCGGGGGTGGCCTCGCCGTAGATTTCACGCTTCTCGCTGCGGCCTTCGTGGATGTCGCGGGCTTCGCGGGCGAAGGCGTCGCCGACGTAATCGAAATTCTGCTCGACGTGATCGCGCACCTCGCGCGCCGCCTGCATCATCATGGCCTGCATCTGCTTCATCGCGTCGGGCGCAGGCGCGGCCTTCTTCGTGCCCGAGACGGCGGGGGCCATGATCTGTTTGCGCACGGCGGTCGAGGCGCAGAAGGGGCATTCGACCAGACCGCGCGCGGCCTGATCGTCATAGTCGGACGAGGAGGCGAACCAGGCCTCAAAGCCGTGGTCGTGGTCGCAGGACAGGGCGTAGCGGATCATGACAGCCCCATCACTGAGGCCAGTCGAAATCGCGGTCGTGCTTCAGCGCAGGCACCGCCTGTCGCGCGCGCTGAACGGCGCTGAGGTCCAGGGTCGCGGCGACGACGCAGGGCTCGTCATGGTCGGCCTTGGCGATGATCTCGCCCCAGGGGCCGACAATGGTGGAACGCCCCCAGGTCTGGCGACCGTCCTCGTGCGTCCCGCCCTGGGCCGGGGCCAGGACGAAGGCGCCGGTCTCGATGGCGCGGGCGCGCAGCAGGGTCTCCCAGTGGGCCTCGCCGGTCGGGCGGGTGAAGGCGGCGGGCACCGCGATCATCGCCGCCCCGCTCTTGGCCAGGGCGCGATAGAGGTGCGGGAAACGCACATCATAGCAGATGCTGAGGCCCAGCCGCCCCCAGGGCGTTTCGGTCACGCTTGCCGCGTCGCCGGGACGCACCGAGGCGCTCTCACGATAGGTCTCGCCGCCCGGCAGATCGACGTCGAAGACGTGCAGCTTGTCGTAGCGGGCCGTGATCGCCCCGGTAGGATCGACCAGCAGCGAGCGATTGGCGGCGCGGGTGTCGCCGGGCGCGCCAGAGCGCACGATGGCCGAGCCGATCAGCAGCCACACGCCCAATTCCTGGGCCAGGGCGCGCAGCCCGAGGACGGCGACATCGGCGTCCTCGGTCGACAGGGCGGCGTCGCGAAAGGCCCGGCGCTGTTCGAGGAAGTTGGTCCCCTCGGGCGTCAGGATCAGCCTGGCGCCGCCCGCCGCCGCCTCGCGGACCAAGGGCTCGACATGGGCCAGTCCCGCAGCCGCCGTCGCCGGCGTCCGCGTCTGAATCAGCGCGATGTCGAGCCGCTCGTCCATCAGGCCGCCAGCAGGGGGTCGAGACCGCCGCGCGCGTCCAGGGCGTGGATGTCGTCGGAGCCGCCCACATGTTTGTCGCCGACGAATATCTGCGGGAAGGTCGACTTGCCGTTGGCGCGGGCGACCATCTCGGCCTTGATCTCGGGATCACGCGAGGCGACGATTTCGGTGAATTCCACGCCCTTGCGCTTCAGCAGGCCCATGGCGGCGGTGCAATAGGGGCAACCGGGCTTGGTGTAGATGACGACTTCGGCCAACGCAGAGTCTCCTTAACTCAGATTAGCGCCCTACTTAGGCGGTTCGCGCGCGGTTCGCACCCTCGCGATGACGGCCAGGTCCACGGCGCGGGCTCCGGCGGACAAAAGGACGCGGGCGCAGGCCTCGGCGGTGGCCCCGGTCGTCAGGACATCGTCGACCAGAAGGATGCGCCGGCCCTTGATGCGGCGACGCCCCGCCTCGGTGACAGTGAAGGCCTTTTTCACGTTCAGACGCCGCCCGCGCGCCGACTTGCCGCCCTGGCTGTCGGTCGGAGTGCTGCGGATCAGGGCGTCGGGCAGGTAGTCGAGCCCGGCGTTGCGAGCCAAAGGGCGCGCGATTTCGGCGGCCTGATTGAAGCGCCGCGCCAACAGGCGACTGCGGTGCAGGGGCACAGGGACCACGGCGTCGGCCTCGGCCACCACGTCGGCGCCCGACCGCGCGATCCAGCGGGCGAACAGGGGGGCGAACTGCTGCTGGTCGCCGTGCTTGAACTTGAGGATCAGGCCGCGCGAGGCCTCATCGTAGACGCAAGCCGCGCGGGCCCGGGCGAAGGCGTAGGGCTGGACCTGACAGGCCAGGCAGCGGTCGGAGGCGAAGTCGCCGCCATCATACTCAAACGCCGCGCCGCAGCCGTCGCAGACGGGGGCCTCCAGGAACACCACCCGGCCCCAGGCGTCGGGCGACAGGCCCGCCGAGGCCGTGGCCTCGCGGCTGTCGTGGGCCATGGGCGGCAGCAGCAGGTCCAGCAGACCACGCGCCATCCCGCGCGCGCCCAGCGATATATGGGTCGTCGCGTCTTTCAATCCGGTCCGCCAACCCCCATCCTGAACGGACATGAGCGCCCCCTCCTCCGGTCCCCCGATCATCTTCGACGCCGCCCGCCGCGCCGCGCGCCTGAGCCGCGCCGCCCGACGTTTCCCCGACGCCGACTTCCTGCACGTTCGCGCCGCCGACAATGCGGTCCACAGTCTGGAGGTGATCCTGCGCGAGTTTCACACGCCCGTCGACCTGTCGCCCCATCCCGGCGTCTTCGCCCGCGCGGTGGCCGACAGCGTAGCGAGGGATCGCGTCGGCGAGGTCCGCGCCGTGGGCACGACGTCTGAGCGCGCCGCGCCGGGGGCATGGCCTCTGGGGCTGGAAGACGGATCAGCCGACCTGATCGTCAACCTGCTGGGCCTGCACTGGGCCAATGACCTGCCCGGGGCCCTGAGCCAGATCAGGCGGGCGCTAAAGCCCGACGGCTTGTTCGTCGCCAGTCTGTTCGGCGCGGCGACGCTGAAGGAGCTGCGCGGGGTGCTGACCGAGGCCGAGCTGGAGGTCAATGGCGGGGCCCAGGCGCGGATTTCGCCCTTCGCCGATGGGTTTGACGGCGCGGCCCTGCTGCAACGGGCCGGATTCGCCCTGCCAGTGACGGACGTGGACCGGGTGACGGTGCGCTATGCCGATCCCTTCGCCCTGATGCGCGACCTGCGGGCCATGGGCGAGACCAATGTGCTGGCCGGGCCGATCAGGCCGCTAAGCCGGGCGGTGCTGGCCCGCGCGGCGCAGCTCTACGCCGAGCGTCACGCCGAGGCGGACGGGCGCATTCCGGCGACCTTCGAGATGGTGCATCTGGCCGGCTGGGCTCCGCATGAGAGCCAGCAACAGCCGGCCCGGCGCGGTTCGGCCAAGAGCCGACTGGCCGACGCCCTGGGCGTCAGGGAACAGACGGGCGAATAGTCAGAGCAGGTCGCGCAACCAGGCGACCAGGGGCTCGTCGGCGGGCGGCATGGGATAGTCGGAAAGCTTGTTCGGCTTCACCCAGGCCAGGCCGGCGTGTTCCTTGGCCGTGACCACGCCCGACCAGCGACGGCACAGGTAGAGCGGCATCAGCAGATGGAAGCTCTCGTAGGCGTGGCTGGCGAAGACGAAGGGGGCCAGGCAGGCCTGTTTGGCGGCGATGCCCAGCTCTTCCTGCAATTCACGGATCAGCGCATCTTCCGGCGTTTCGCCGCTCTCAACCTTGCCGCCCGGAAACTCCCAAAGACCGGCCAGATGCTTGCCCTCGGGCCGCTGGGCGATCAGGACGCGGCCGTCGGGATCGATCAGGGCGACGGCGACGACCAGGACGGTCGGAACGGCGGCGTCGGTCATGCCGCCTCCGGCCGGACGTAGAGCAGGTTCTCGCCCTGGATCAGCATCTGGAAGTCGCGCTGGCCCATGACCTGCTGGAAGGTGCGGCTGGTATGCTGGTCCGGCAGCATCCAGTCGTGCGGTTCCACGATGACGCAGAAGGCGTCGTCCACCCAGTCGGTGGCGCTGGCGAACAGGTCTTCTTCGAAGCCCTCGATGTCGATCTTGGCCAGGAAGAGCGCGCCGTTGTCGACGCTGGCGACCAGTTCGGGAATGGTGACGATGGCCAGGCCCGTTTCGGCGCGTTCAGTGCGGATACCCCAAGCGGCGTCGGCGGGGATCAGGGAGACAAAGCCCGCCTCGGCGCCGATGGCGGCCTCGGACACCGAGATGGCGGCGAAGGCCTCGGTGTTCAGACGCAGCATGGCGGCGTTGGCGGCGTCAGGCTCGACCGCGATGACGCGAGCCTCGGGGAAGGCCTGATGGAACCAGCGCGCGGCGGCGCCGACATTGGCCCCGGCGTCGATGATGACCGGAACCTGACCAGCGACCAGCATCTGGCGATAGCGTTGCTCCAGCCGGGCCTCGATGGCCGGGACCTTCAAGCGGTATTCCTGCTCGCCGAAGACCTGACGCAGGGTGGCGATGTCGCTATCGCGGCCCCGGACGTGGAATCGGCCAAAGCGCGGCAGGTCGATAACGGCGGGCGCCGGCGCATAGCGGGCGGTTACAGCCTGGAAGGCGGGACGCAGGCCGAAACGTCCGACGTCTTTGAAGAAGGTGCTGATACGGGACATGCTAGGAGCGATAGTCCCCGTTGATCTCGATGTAGCGTTTGGTCAGGTCGCAGGTCCAGACGGTGGCCGAGGCGCGGCCCGAGCCGACGTGGACGGTAATGTCGATCTCGGCGTTCTTCATATAGGCGCTCATCAGAGCCTCGTCGTAGGTCGGCGACGGGGCGCCGTCGACGGCGGCGACGTGGGGGCCGAAATTGATGGCGAGGCGGTCGCGGTCCACGGCCTCGTCGGCCTTGCCAACAGCCATGACCACACGTCCCCAGTTAGCATCTTCACCGGCAGCAGCGGTTTTCACCAGCGGGCTGTCGGCGATCGACTTGGCCAGCTTGCGGGCCGAGGCGGGCGAGGCTGCGCCATCGACGGTGATGCGGACGAACTTGGTCGCGCCCTCGCCGTCCTTGACCAGTTGGTGGGCCAGATCGAGCATCACCCGGTCCAGGGCGGCCGAGAAGTCCTTCAGCCGGCGGTCGCCGACCCGGCCGATGCGCGGCGCGCCCGAGGCGCCGGTGGCGAACAGCAGGGCCGTGTCATTGGTCGAGGTGTCGCCGTCCACGGTGACGCTGTTGAAGGTGGTGCGGACGTGCAGGTTCAGCAGGGCCTTCAGCACCGGCGGGGCGATGTCGGCGTCGGTGACGATGAAGGCCAGCATGGTGGCCATGTCCGGCGCGATCATGCCCGAGCCCTTGGCGATGCCGGCGATCTTCACCTTGACGCCTTCGATCTCACATTCCGCGTAAGAGCCCTTGGGGAAGGTGTCCGTGGTCATGATGCCGAGGCCGGCCTGAGCCCAGGCGTCGGCCTTCAGGCCCGCTTCG
Organism: Parastrongyloides trichosuri; assembly: GCA_000941615.1. Classification (NCBI taxonomy): domain Eukaryota; kingdom Metazoa; phylum Nematoda; class Chromadorea; order Rhabditida; family Strongyloididae; genus Parastrongyloides; species Parastrongyloides trichosuri. The sequence goes on from LM523263.1 coordinate 12,196, forward strand.
ATGTCGGGCAGGCGGGCGGTGATCTTGGTCTCGTCCAGCACCACGCCGATGACCCCGGTCGAGGCCAGCATGACGTCGCGCTGACGGCAGTCGAAGCGCTTGGCCACCTCGGACGCCGTGCGGCGTGCCGCGTCAGCCCCGGCCTTGCCGGTGAAGGCGTTGGCGCAGCCGGCGTTGACGACCAGGGCCTTGACCCCCTCGCCGCCGCCCTTGTCGGCGTCCAGCTGACGTTTGCACCAGTCCACCGGGGCCGAGCCCACCTTGTGGCGGGTGAAGACGCCGGCGCAGGACGCGCCCTCGGGGAAGCGGAAGACCACCAGATCGTCGCGCTCGTGCTTGTAGAAGCCCGCGCGAGCCGTGGCGATCTCGACCCCGCCGATGGGCGGAATGGTCGGGAAGGGCACGGCCAGCGGCGAGATCATCAGGCCAGGCTTGCCGGGCGAAGCCTTGGCGGCCGCCGGTTGGGTGGCGCGCTTCAGGGCCGAGGCCAGCGGGTCCAGCGCCTTTTCGATGGCGGATTCGATCATCTGGCCGGTCGAACCGGATTTGGCGGGCGGACGGTTCATGAGGCGACGGTTCCGGCGGGAGAGGCGACGACGGGAGAGGCAGGCGCGGGCTTGGGCTGCGCCGCAGGCTTGGCGGGATTGAGGAAGACTTCGACCGAGGCCTTGCCGCGCAGCTGCTCCAGCAACTGACGCACGCCCTCATAGGTCAGATAGCGGACGATAAGAGGGCGGGCCTGATCCATCGTCGGCGGCGTCTCCAGACGCCGGTCCTCGATGCGCAGCACGGCCCAGCCGCCCTCGCCCTGAACCGGGCCGACCACGGCGCCGGGGGCCTGGCCGCGCACGGCGGCGGCATAGGCGTCGGGCAGGACGTCCAGCGTCGAATAGCCCAGGTCGCCGCCGGAATAGCGGGTGGCGTCGTCGACCGAGCGCTGGGCGGCGACAGCCTCGAAGGCGGCCCCCTGCCCCAGAACGCCGACCACGGCGTCGGCCTGTTCTTTCGTGTGCGACAGTATCAGGCGGACGCGGACCTCTTCGGTCGTCTGGGCCCGACGCTGCTGTTCCTGATAGAGGCGCTCGACCGCCTGATCGGACACGGCGCCGCTGACGACGGATTCCACCAGCATGTCGCCAAGGATACGCTCGTGCACGGCTTCCAGCCGACGCTGGGCGGCGGCGCTCTTGTCCAGACCGCGACGGCGGGCCTCGGCGGCCAGAAGTTTCTGATCCACCACCTCGTCCAGCACGCGGCGGAACAGCTCGGACTTGACGTCCAGCGGCTCGCCTTCGCCGACCAGACCCTGAGCCACCGCCTCGCGGCGCACGTCCGAGGCCCAGACCGAGCGGTCCAGCACCCGGGCCACGACCAGATCATTCTTTTCGGGCGGGGCTTCCGCATCGCCGCGCCCGCAGGCGGCCGTCAGGGTCAGGGCCAGAAGGGCCGACGCCAGCACAGGCCGCAGGGTTCGGAATGAGGGGCGCGAAAGACGCATCAGGCGCTCCGGCCAAAGGCGAAAAAGGGGCGAAAAACTGGCCCCGGAAGGCCTGTCTCGGCAAGCTGTCGAAAGCCCCTCGCGTTGACAGGGGTTAGGGCGGTGCTTAAGTCCCGGCTGCGCCCAAGTCGAGGGGTTTTCGATCGTCTGCGCGGCCCCTGCGCACGCCTCGTATTTCGAGGGTTGTTGGGACCGACATCGATCCGGGCCTTCAGATCACGGCGCTTCCTGTTTCAGAGCCTTCAGCCGCTCGACCGCCTGACCCGGATCGCCCATGCTCGGCTTCGCCAAGAAACTTCTCGGTTCCTCCAACGACCGCAAGGTCAAGGCCTTCCAGGCCCAGGTCCAGAAGATCAACGCCCTTGAACCCAAGTTCGAGGCCTTCTCTGACGACGAACTGCGCATGATGACGCAGACTTTCCGGGATCGCGTCGAAGCCGGCGAAAGCCTGGACAAGCTGCAGAACGAGGCCTTCGCCGTCGTGCGCGAAGCCTCCAAGCGCGTTCTGGGCCAGCGTCAGTACGACGTGCAGATGGCCGGCGGCATGATCCTGCACGAAGGCGGCATCGCCGAGATGCGGACCGGCGAAGGCAAGACCCTGGTGGCCGTGGCCCCGGTCTATCTGAACGCCCTGGCGGGCAAGGGCGTCCACGTCGTCACCGTCAACGACTACCTGGCCCGCCGCGACGCCGAGACCATGGGCAAGGTCTACCGCTTCCTGGGCCTTGAGGTCGGCGTCATCGTCAACGGCCTGTCGCAGGGCCAGCGCCAGATGGCCTATCAGGCCGACATCACCTACGGCACCAACAACGAATTCGGCTTCGACTATCTGCGCGACAATCTGGTCTACGACCGTCGCGAGATGGTGCAGCGCGGCCACCACTTCGCCATCGTCGACGAAGTCGACTCCATCCTGATCGACGAAGCGCGCACCCCGCTGATCATCTCCGGCCCGACCGAGGACCGCTCGGACCTCTACAAGATCGTCGACGCCCTGGTGAAGGAACTGGTCAAGGACAAGGACACCTACGACCTCGACGAGAAGCAGCGCCAGGCCCTGCTGACCGAGCTGGGCTCGGAACGCATGGAGCAGGTGCTGGAGGAAGGCGGTCACTTCGCCGAGGACACCGTCGACCTGTACGACCCGGCCAACGTCAGCCTGGTCCACCACGTCAACCAGGCCCTGCGCGCCAACACCCTTTATCAGCGCGACAAGGACTACATCATCAAGGACGGCGAGATCGTCCTGATCGACGAATTCACCGGCCGCATGATGCCGGGCCGTCGCCTGTCCGAAGGCCTGCACCAGGCCATCGAGGCCAAGGAAGACGTCAAGATCAAGCCCGAGAACCAGACCCTGGCCTCGGTCACGATCCAGAACTACTTCCGCCTCTACGAAAAGCTGTCCGGCATGACCGGCACCGCCGCGACCGAGGCCCAGGAATTCCTCGACATCTACAAGATGGACGTCCTGGAAGTGCCGACCAACCGTCCGATCCAGCGCAAGGACTACGACGACGAGGTCTATCGCACCTTCGCCGAGAAGAACCGCGCCATCGCCGCCCAGATCGCCGACTGCTATGTCCGCGGCCAGCCGATCCTGGTCGGCACCGTCTCGATCGAGAAGTCCGAAGAGCTGTCCGAAGTCCTCAAGACCTACGACTACAAGGTCGAGACCTCGCGCACCCTCAAGCCCGAATACGCCGGCCGCGAGAAGGAAGCGCAGAAGGTCGGCGACCTGGCCTATGACGTCGAATACGTCACGGGCCGCGGCATCCCGCACAACGTCCTGAACGCGCGCCAGCACGAGCAGGAAGCCTATATCGTCGCCGACGCCGGTCTGCCGGGCGCGGTGACCATCGCCACCAACATGGCCGGTCGCGGCACCGACATTCAGCTGGGCGGCAACCTGGAAATGCGCATCCAGCGCTGGGTCCAGGAACAGCGCAACATGGCGATGGAGGTCCCGCCCGAGGCGCTGGCCGACAAGGAAACCGAGTTCAAGGCCGAGATCGCCGCCGCCCGGGAAAAGGCCCTGGCCGCCGGTGGCCTGTTCGTCCTGGGCACCGAGCGCCACGAAAGCCGCCGCATCGACAACCAGCTGCGCGGCCGTTCCGGCCGTCAGGGCGACCCCGGCACCTCGAAATTCTACCTGTCGTGTGAAGACGACCTGCTGCGCATCTTCGCCGGCGACCGCCTGGACGCCATCATGCGCCAGTTCGGCGTGGCCGAGGGCGAGGCCATCAGCCACCCCTGGCTGAACCGCGCCGTCGAGACGGCCCAGAAGCGCGTCGAAGCCCGCAACTACGACATGCGCAAGAACGTGCTGAAGTACGACGACGTCGTGAACGATCAGCGCAAGGCCGTGTTCGAACAGCGCCAGGAGTTCATGGACTCCACCGACCTGTCGGAACTGGTCGCCGATTTCCGCAGCGACGTGATCAACGACCTGGTCGAACGCTATATGCCGCCCAAGGCCTATGCCGAGCAGTGGGACATCGACGGCCTGGACGAAAAGGTCCGCTCAACGCTGGGCCTGGAACTGCCCCTGCATGACTGGGCCGCCGAAGAAGGCGTCTCGAACGAAGAGATCGAAGAGCGCATCACCGTCGCCGCCGACGCCCGCGCCGCCGAGCGTCTGGAGCTGATCGGCGCCGATCAGACGCGCGGCCTCGAAAAGCAGTTCATGCTGCAGATGATCGACATGCAATGGCGCGAGCACCTGGTCCACCTGGACCACCTGCGCGGCGTCATCGGCCTGCGTGGTTACGGCCAGCGCGACCCGCTGAACGAATACAAGACCGAAGCCTTCAACCTGTTCGAGACGCTGCTGCACGACCTGCGCCACAACGTCACGCGCTGGCTGATGACGGTCGAGTTCCAGTTCCAGGCGCCGCCGGCGATGGAAATGCCCGAGTTCCAGGAAATCCACCTGAATCCCGGCACCGGCGAGAACGAAATGGCCAACCCTATGGCCCAGAACCCGGAAGGCATGCTGACCGGCGATGATCGTTCGAAACTGCCGGTCGAGGCCCTGCCCGCCGACTGGGAGCGCACCAGCCGCAACGCCGACTGTCCCTGCGGCTCGGGCCGCAAGTTCAAGCACTGCCACGGCAGTTTGATTTAAGGACGCGCTGACGCGCGCGGCGCTACGCTCGCGACGCGGTCGCTCGCTGCTTGAGCGCCGAAGGCTGAGTTGAGAGAGGCGGCCTCGCTTTGCAGGGCCGCCTTTTTCTTTGGGCGGCGTTGAGGCGGAGCGCGTGACGCCGCTCACTCCGCCAGCTAGCTTCGCCCCATGAGCTACAAGCCCCTCTTCTCGCGCGCCCTGGGTCTGGATCCCGAGCGGCTGCATTTCGCCGCCCACAGCCACCACCTGTGGCCCGACGCCAGCTTCGACGCCCAGGTTCAGGCCTGGGCCGAGGCCAACCGCTTCGCCGACCGCAAATGGGATCTGGTGTTCGGCGAGGTCATCCCCGAGGCCCAGAAACACGTCGCGCGCGAACTGAACCTGCCCTCGCCCGACAGCCTGATCTTTGCGCCCAGCACCCACGACATCCTGCTGCGCATCGTCTCGGGCTTTGAGAAGAAGCCGGTGCGCATCCTGTCCAGCGACGGCGAATTCCACTCCTTCCGCCGCCAGTCCGAGCGCTGGGAGGAGGCCGGCGAGGCCGTGGTCACGCGCGTGCCGCTGCACCCCTTCGCCACCTTCGCCGAGCGTTTCGTCGCCGCAGCCAAGGCCGGCGGCCATGACCTGATCATGGTCAGTCAGGTCTTCTTCCGCACGGGCCAGGTGTTCGACGCGATCGCCGAACTGGCGGAACTGGCCGACCCCGCTGGCCCATGGGTGGTGGTCGACGGCTATCACGGCTTCATGGCCACGCCGACCGATCTGTCGGCCGTGGCGGACAAGGTCTTCTATCTGGCGGGCGGCTACAAATACGCCATGGCGGGCGAAGGCGCCTGCTTCCTGCATTCCCCGCCCGGCTTCTGTCCGCGCCCGGTCATCACCGGCTGGTTCGCCGAGTTCGGCCATCTGGAAGGCCCGCCCGGCGGGGTCCAGTACCGCACCGACGGCGGCCGCTTCTGGGGCGCCACCTTCGACGTCAGCGCGCTTTATCGCCTCAACGCCGTGCGCCGGATGCTAGACGAGCAGGGCCTGACCACCGCCGCCGTCGCCGCCCATGCGCGGGGTTTGCAAGCCCGCTTCCAGACGGCGGTTCAGAGGGGCGAAGCCGGGCCTCTGTCACAGGCCGAAATTCTGAACCCGGTCGAGGGGGATGCGCCGCGCGCCCGTTTCCTCGCCCTGCGTTCGGACGAGGCGTCGCGCTGGAAGGCCGACCTGCAGTCCATGAACGTGGTCACCGACGTGCGCGACGACGTGATCCGCTTCGGCTTCAGCCTGTATCAATCCGAAGAGGACGTGGAGCGGTTGATCCACGCCTGCGCCCGCCTGACCTGAGGCCTTAGAAGAACAGGCTATCCTCCTGACGCTGCGCCTCCGGCGGGCGTCGGGGCGTGGCCGGACGCGGCGCGGGTCGCGGGGCGGCGGCGGGAGAAGCCGCGCGGGCGGCCGAGGGCGCGGCGGCTTCCGGCTTCTCATCGTTGTCGTCGAAGATCGAACGCCAGATCGAGGTCGCCGCCGACGTCCCCGGTTCAGGCTCGAGCGGCGCGGCTGGCCTCGGCGCGCCCGGATCCACGACCGGATAGGGCACGGGCGAGGCCTCGACGACCTTGCGGCTCGGTTCGGCCGGCGTGGCGGCCGGCGGCGTCTCGGCCAGCCGTTGATCCGCAGCATTCCACAGGATGGCGACGCCCAGCGCCAGCAGGATCAGGCCGATGACGGCGCCGATCAGCGATCCGATCAGGATGCGCGACAGACTGGAAGAAGCGGCGGACGACATGGCCTCTCAGGCCTAGCACCGAACGGCTTGAGGGCAAGCCCCGACGCGCAATCGGTTCAGGACGCGGCCTGCATCGCCTCGGCTGACCAATAGGCCACGACCTTCTCTTCCTGAACGGCGCCGAGCCGCGCATAGAAGCGCCGCGCGCCGTGATTGTCCGTCTGGACTTCCCAACGCGCGCCCAGCCCCTCGGCAGCGGCCTCGGTCGCGAAGGCCCGCATCAGCGCCTCGCCGACCCCGGCGCAACGCGCGCCGTCGGCGACGAACAAGTCATCGAGGTTGAGGTAGTCTCCGCCGCGCCAGATGCCGTAGACCCGCGTCCATGAGACGAAGCCCACCGCCCGGCCCTCGCGTTCAGCCAACAGGACGGCGGCGCGGGGAGGCTGTGTCGACAGGGCTAGCGCCAGGCTATCAGGGGTGGCGGCTAGGTAGGCCGTATAGCCCTCGTGCTCAGCCAGGCCCTGCATCAGGGCATGCACCCGACCCGCATCGGCGGGGGCCGCATGTCGCACCACAAGATCCGAGCTCATGCACGCCTCGCTCCGTCTATCTTCCAACCTTCACGTCACGCCTGGCGACGCGCCAAGGCCGCGCTCAGACGGCGGCGTCGAACAGGGCGTCGCGGGCGATGTCGGGCTTGAGCATGGGGAAGAAATGCGTGCCCCCAGGCACGATCTCGACCGTCGTCAGCGGCTGCCCCCGCGGGGCGGCTGACACGGCGCAGGTTGAGTTGACCGTCCCCTTCAGGATGCGAACCGGCCGTTGCAGCCGCCTCAAGGCGCGCCAGGGATTATTGGCCTGGGCGGCATAGTTCGACGCCTCCCATTGGGGCGCGCAGGTCAGGGTGAAGCCCTGATCCGTCTCGATCAGACCGTCAGACAGATAGTCGGCCAGCATCATGTCGGGCCAACCCTTGAAGGCGCCCTTGCCGCGATAGCCGGTCATGGCTTGCTCGCGGCTGTCGAACAGGGCGCGGCGTTTCAGCGCGCCGCGCACCATGGGATTGTTGGCCGCCATCCGCCCGACCAGCGGCAGGTTCAGCGCCAGCGCCATGGGCCGGGGCCAGATCACCGGGTCCATCATCACCAGGCCGGACACCCGCTCGGGCTTTTCAGCGGCGGCCAGCAAGGCAGCAGTCCCGCCCATCGAATGACCGGCCATGACCACCGGCGGGCCGTCGATGGCGTCCAGCAGGGCGGCCAGGTCATCGCGGTGATCCCCCCAGCCGCGCCGCCCCTCAACCACGGCCGGCAGGCGGCTGCGGCCATGACCGCGCAGGTCGGGCGCCCAGATGCGCAGCGAACCGCCTAGCGGTTGCAGCAGGGTGCGATAGGTGGCGGCGTTGAAGCCGTTGGCGTGGACAAAGACCAGATCGACCGGCCGCCCGGGGTCGCCGAAGTCCATCACCGCCATGTCGCCGTCGCCCCAGCGATTGCGGATAGGGATGGTCAGGCGACGCGGCGGCGACAAGGCGGCGGCGTCCATCGTCGTCAGGCCGCCACGCGGCAGGCGGGGCAGCGGCCATGCCCTTCGATTGTGGTGCGCTCGATGGCGTAGCCGGCGGCGGCGGCGGCCTCGGCGAAGGCGTCGCCGCCGGCCACAGCGACCTCTTCCGACGCGCCGCAGCAGTCGCATATCAGGAAGGCGGCGGCGTGGGTCGGGGCGTCAACGGCGGCGGTGCAGGCGACATAGGCGCTGATGGAGGCGATGCGATGGACCACGCCCCGGCGCTCCAGAAACTCCAGGGCGCGATAGACGGTCGGCGGCTTGGCGGCCTGGCCGTCCAGGCCGTAGCGGGCGATCAGGTCATAGGCCTTCACCGGCTCGCCCGCCGCCAGCAGCAGCTCCAGCACCCGGCGACGCGGGGCGGTCATGCGCTCGCCGTCGGCGGCGCAGCGCGCCTCGACCGAGACAATCGCCTGCTCGACCTCGGCGGCGCCGGGTCGGATGTCGGAATGATCGTGATCGCAAGCAACGCCCATGCCCCACAGCTAAGGGGTCGCAGCCCGCATCGCAACCGGCGGCGGCGTCGCAAGGGTCGAGCCTGCACGACGTTCGTCGAACCAACGCGTTTGCGGCCCGCCCGGCCATGGGCTAGAAGGCTCGACCTTTCTGTTCAGAGCCGATCCGACACATCATGACCGACACCACGACCCAAGCGTCCGGCCCCCTGTCCGGCAACGTCCTTTTCTACAATCAGCCGGAGCCGATTTCCTTCGAAGCGCACGGCAAGCTGGGCGTGACCCCCGCCGACAAGCCCTACGCCTTCGTCGCCCAGGCCAATGTCGTGCCGCTGACCGTGACCGAGTTCGCGCCGGCCGCCCTGTCCTATCCGATCGTCTTCATCGGCGACCGCAAGCAGCCCGTCGTGGCCATGGGCCTGCGCCAGAACGAAAACCTGTTCATCGACAACGGCGACTTCCGTCCCGAGGCCTATCTGCCGGCCTATGTGCGTCGCTATCCCTTCGTGTTCGCCAATGACGACTCGCAGAACCGCATGGTCCTGTGCATCGACCGCGGCGCCGACTTTGTCAGCGAGAACGCCGAAATTCCGTTTTTCGACGGCGAAGAGCCCAGCGCCTACGTCCAGAACGCGATGGAATTCTGCAATAATTTCGAACAGGAGCGCCTGCGCACCGACTCCTTCGTTCAACTGCTGACCGATCTGGACATGTTCGAGACGCGCGAAGCCTCCTTCACGCCGCGCAACCCGGACGGCACTCCCGGTCAGGTGCAGAAGCTGGCCGAGTATTACGCTGTTTCGGAAGACAAGCTGAAGGCTCTGCCGGCCGAGAAGCTGGCCGAACTGCGCGACAACGGCGCCCTGGGTCAGATCTATGCTCACTTGGTGTCGCTGATGGGCTGGGATCGTCTGATCGCCATGGCCTTCGCCCGCGCCGCCGCCACGCCGACCGCCGCCAACGCCTAAATTCTTAGGGGCCTACCGCGCTTGCGCGCTACTTGAGGCCCATTAGAAGTCAAATATGAAAAGCCCCGCTGGCGACAGCGGGGCTTTTTTCTTTGACCGTGTCTCTAGCGCCGGGCCACCAGGGCGCGGGTCAGGCAGGAGAAGACCAGCCGCCCCGCCTCGTCCAGCAGGTCCTGCTGGGCGATGACGACGCCCTTCTCGTCGCCGACCGGGTCCTTGCCCATGATCGTCAGCCGCCCCCGCAGCAACTCGCCCGGCGGGGGATTGCGCAGGAAACGCAGGCCGTCGATGGCCAGGGTCTTGGTCCCGGCCCACTGCCCCGCTTTTTCAGCCGAGAGCCGGCTCCACAAGGCATAGACCAGGGCGTCAGGCGCGCCGTAGGCGACGTCCCAGCCGGGCGCGAACCGCTCGGCGAAGACATCCAGCGCGCCCGCATCCACCGCACAGGCGCCCAGGGGAATGACCTGGCCGACCTCGAGATCCTCAAAATGGACGTGCAGCGGTTCGGTCATGCCGTCAGCCTCCTCAGGCGGCGGGCTCTTCTGAGACCCGGACCAACAGCTTGCCGTCATGGTCGCCAGTGAACAAGCGGTTCAGCGAAGTGACCGCCCCTTCCAGGCCGTCGTCGACATGGACCTTCCATTTGACCCGACCGTCGGCCAGCCACGGCCCCATCTCCTCGACCATTTCCCGGGCGCGATGGGCGTAGTCCAGCACCAGGAAGCCCTGAACATCCAAGCGATGGGTGATGATCCGGCTGAAGTTCGGCGAGGGCGGCATCCGCGTGGCGTTGTAGGATGAGATCAGGCCGCAGACGGCCATGCGGGCGTGGATGTTCAGCCGGTTCCACACGGCGATCATGATGTCGCCGCCGACGTTCTCGAAATTCAGGTCGACGCCATTGGGGGCCAGGCGATCCAGAGCCTCGCCCACGTCCTCGGTCTTGTAGTCGATGGCCGCGTCGAAGCCGAGCTCCTCGGTCAGCCAGCGGCACTTCTCGGGCCCGCCGGCGATGCCGATGACGTGGGCGCCGCGCTGCTTGGCCACCTGACCGGCGATGGAGCCGACGGCGCCCGCCGCCGCCGAGATCACCAGGGTCTCGCCCGCCTTGGCCTTCAGCACGTCGGTGACGCCGAAATAGGCGGTCAGGCCGGTCATCCCCAGCACCGACAGGTTGGCGGTCAGCGGCATTCCCGGCGCGCGGTGAACGGGACGCAAGCCCTGCTCGTGCACCACGGCGTAGTCGGCCCAACCGCCCGACAGGGGGGTGACGATGTCGCCGACCTTGAAGCGGTCCGACTTCGACTGCTCGACCACGCCCAGGGTCAGGCCGCGCATGACCTCGCCCATACCTACAGGCGCAAGGTAGGCCTTGCCCTCGTTCATCCAGCCGCGGTTGGCCGGGTCCAGCGACAGATAGAGGGTGCGGACCAGGACCTCGGCGTCCTTCAGATCCGGCACCGGCGTCTCGATCAGCTCGAGATCGCCATCCTGGATCAGGCCCTGCGGCCGCTGGCGAAGAACCCACTGACGATTGCGAAGGCTCATGGCGCGTCTCCAATGCGTTTTCTTTGAGAACTCATTAGGCGTGGATGCCGGGGGTCTGTCGAGGGGCTTCCAAAGAAAAAGCGGACCGTTTCGGGTCCGCCTTGAGGTGGCATCATCGAGAATGAGGAGCGGGGGCGACGGACCGGCGAACCGGTCAAGTCGGGGGGGCTTTGTCGCCTCCGCACTCCGATAACGACGGCCTCTGGGACCGGTTCCATCGGCCGCGAAAATAGACGTCGCGTCGTCTGGCCGGTGCCGCCGGGCGGAACGACGACGCGCTCCGCAGCGTTGCTAGACCATAAGAGGAGCCGACCAAACAGGCCAAATTGGAGCCCACGATGACCCATCAGGATCCCCACTCCCATTCCGCCGACGCCGTCGAACACCATGCGCCGATCGAGGCCCAGTATGTCCGTCAGGGACGAGGCGGGGTGCGTATCCTGTGGCTGCTGATCGTATCCGGCGGGGCGGCGGCGGTCCTGCTGTTGGGGATGTGGCTGCTCAGCAACGGCGGCTTCCAGACGGTCAATCAGGATGCGGGCGGCACCCGCGAAGACGTCGCCCCCTTCGACAAGGGACCGCCGCCGGTCGCCCCGCCGACGCCGCCTCAGCCCGAGTTGCTCCCCTGAACGAAAAAGGCCCCGACGGTTCCGTCGGGGCCCCATCGGCGTCGCTCGGAACGACTTCAGGCCGCCTGCTTCTGACGCGAAGGATGGAAGAACAGGGCTTGGCTGATCGCCGCCTTCACCGTCTCCGGCTGGAAGGGCTTGGTGATCAGGAAGGTCGGCTCGGGCCGCTCGCCGGTCAGCAGCCGCTCGGGGAAGGCGGTGATGAAGATCACCGGCACGTCGAAGCGCTTGAGGATGTCCTTGACCGCATCAATGCCCGACGAGCCGTCGGCCAGCTGGATGTCGGCCAGGACCAGACCGGGACGGTGCTTGGTGACCGCATCGACCGCTTCGTCATGGGTGGTGGCGGTGCCGGTGACACGGTGGCCCAGTTCGCGAACCAGACTTTCGATGTCGGCCGAGATGATGGCCTCGTCCTCAATGATCAGGACGTCAGTGGCCAGTTCGGCGTCGATGTCGGTCTGGGCCTCGGCGATCAGGCGTTCGACCGTACGCGGATCAACGCTGAGGATCTGCGCCGCCTCGGACGGGGTGAAGCCTTCCAGCGCGGTCAGCAGGAAGGCCTGGCGCGAGCGCGGCGCGATCCGCATCAGGCGGCGCGTGGCGTCGTCGCCGCCTTCCAGACCGCTGACGTCCTCGAGCTGGGCGCCGGTGGACGACCAGATGGCGTGGAAGACGTGATAAAGGGCCACGCGCGGCGTCATGTCCGTCGGCAGCTGCCGCTCACCGGCGGCCAGCGCCTCGAGCGCGACGCGCACATAGTTGTCGCCCGTGATCTGATCGCCGGTCAACGCCCGCGCGTAACGACGGACGTAGGGCAGATGCGGCGCCAGCCTGGCCAGTAGACTCATACAAATTCCCCGACAGTCGGCGTCTTCGATCTGAAGACGCGCCAGTTTGTCAGAACGTGGCGGGGGCGCAACGGTTCCACGTTCGAAACACAAGCTTGAGCATAAAAACGCACAGGCCTAGGAACTCTTGCAGAGAAGCGGCGTTTTCCGCTTCCATGAACCATACCTCTAGGCTTGGGCGGCGGCCGGAACTCCATGATCAATTCTAAGGAAACCACCCCGCGTCCTGACGCGCCAGCGTCCAGGGACAACGGGTTGGAAGAAGTGCGCCTGCGCCAGCAGGCCATCGGCGTGAAGCTGCGCCACATGTTCGACGAGGTCGTGAACGAGCCGGTTCCCGACGAATTCCTGGACATCCTGAGACGCGCCGACGAGCGGTCGTCGACCAAGGAGGGGCAGTGAGCATCTCCAGCGCCCCGCCCAAACCGCCCTCGGCCGACGACGCCGGCTTCAAGACCGAGCTGGTGACGCTGATCCCTCACCTGCGCGCCTTCGCCCGCACCCTGACCGGCGACCCGACCGCGGCCGACGATCTGGCGCAGGAAGCCATGATGAAGGCCTGGGACGCGCGGGCCAGCTATCAGATGGGCACCAACATGAAGGCCTGGACCTTCATGATCCTGCGCAACCAGTTCTATTCCGAAAAGCGCCGCTCCTGGCGCCAGACCCAGCTGGATCAGGAAGCCGCCGAGCGGACCCTGGTGGCGGTGGACGATCCCGAGGCGCCCGTCGCCCTGGACGAACTGCGTCAGGCCCTGAAGACCCTGCCCGAGGAACAGCGCGAAGCCCTGATCCTGGTCGGCGCCGGCGGCTTCGCCTACGAGGAGGCCGCCGAGATCTGCCAGTGCGCCGTCGGCACGGTGAAGAGCCGCGTGTCGCGGGCCCGCAAGGCCCTGGCGGCGACGCTGGAGCGTGGCGGCTATGGCCGCGACGGCAAGGCCGCCGGCGACGCCATGCGATCGATCCTGGCCGACGCCGACAGGCTGAGCGGCGCCAGGCAGGGCTGACGACGCGTGGTGCGGTTCGGCCGCGCATGGGGATTCAAGCTGGGCCGTCCCAGCGTCCAGGGCATCCGCTTCCGCATGGGATTGGCCATGGCCGTGGCCCTGCTGCCCATCCTCGGGCTCAGCGCCGTCCAGACCCAGGCCGAATTCCGACGTCAGGCCGAGGACCGCCGCATCGACCTGCAACTGGCGGCTGAACGCAGCGCCGCCGACGCCAAGGCGCGCATCGAAAGCACCGTGGTCCTGTTGCAGGCCCTGTCGCCCGAAGCCGCCGCCGGCTTCTATTGCGAGCCCCGGCTGACCGCCCTGGTGTCGCGCCTCGACGACATTTCCGCCCTGCAACGCTTCAGCGCGACCGGTGAAGCGGTCTGCGCCTCTCGCCCGGGCGACGGGCCCTCCGCCGACCTGACCGCCGCCAGCGACGTCCGCCGCCAGGACTGGTATCAGCGTCTCAGGAACGGCGAGGACGTGGTCATGGCCCGCGCGCCCGACACGCCCGGTTCGCTGATCGTCGCCGTCCGCTCGGAGCGGCCGCTGGGCGCGTTTCAGGGGGCGATCGCGGCGGTGATCCCGCTGACGGCGCTGCAACCCGACATTCACGACCCCGCGCTTCCGCCCGGCTCCCAGTCGGCCCTGGCCGACGCCACCGGCCGCATCCTGGTCGCGACCGACCCAACCGCCTTCGCGATTGACGACGACAGCAGCGCCGCCGTCGCGACCTGGACCCGACGCGCCCAACAAGGTCAGGCCGCCCTGTTCGAAGCGCGGGATGAAAAGGGCCGCAGGCACGTCTACGCCGGGACCAATCTGGCGGGCCGCGACCTGTTCGTCCTGCTGTCGGCGCCGGCGTCCGGCCTGTTGTCCTGGGCGCGGCTCAATCCGATCGGCTCCTTCCTGCTGCCGCTGGCGGCCTGGCTGGTGGCCTTCCTCGCCGTCATGCTGCTGTCGGAGCGGATCGTCATCCGTTGGCTGGTCTATCTGGAGCGGGTGGCCGCCATCTATGCGCGGGGGCGGTTCTCGGTGCGCCCGGTCCAGGCCGAGCACGCCCCCGCCGAAATCCGCACCCTGGCCCGCACCCTGGGCTCGCTGGGCGACAGCATCACCACCCGCGACAAGGCCCTGCTGGACTCGCTGGACGAGAAGGACGCGCTGATGCGCGAGATCCACCACCGGGTGAAGAACAACCTGCAGATCATCTCGTCCCTGCTGTCGATGCAGCAAAGGGCAGTGGCCGACCCGGCGGCGCGCGCGGCCCTGGGCGACACCCGCCAGCGGATCACCGCCCTGGCCCTGATCTATCGCACCCTCTATCAGAGCGAGGACATCCGCGAGGCGGACTCGCGCACCTTCCTGACCGAACTGGTCGGTCAACTGGTAGCGGGCGAGGCCATGCGCGGGCCGCTGGTGACCAGTTCGGTCGAGGCCGACGCCATCATCATCGACCCGGATCGGCTGGCGCCCGTCGCCCTGTGGCTGGTCGAGGCCGTGTCCAACGCCCAGAAGCACGCCTTCGCCGGGCGCGGCGGCGACCTGCAGGTCCGCTTCAAGGTCATGGGCGAAACCAGCGTGCTGGAGGTCCAGGACGACGGTCCCGGCATGGGCGACCGCGACGCCACCGGGGTCGGCCGCACCCTGATGAACGCCTTCGCCAAGCAACTGCGCGGCCAGGCCGAAATGGTCGAGGCGCCCGGCGGCGGCTCCATCGCCCGGCTGACCTTCGCCACGCCCGTAGCGGCCAAGCCCTAGGCCGCGCCGTCAGCTTGACAGGAACTCGCCCGGCTCCGTGGCGTTGATGTCAGGAGGGTGATCGTCCGATCCCCCGCCCGTTTCACAGGAGCCGACCATGCGCAAACTGTTCGTACTTGCCGCCGCCGCCGCCCTTCTGACCACCGCCGCCTGCAACACCATCGCCGGCGTCGGCAAGGACACCCAGGCCGCTGGCTCTGCCGTCGAAGACGCCGCCAAGGACGTCAAGAACTAGAAACATGCCTAACCCTCGCCGCCCGACGGGCCGCGAGGGTTTTTTCTGTCTTAAATCCGCAGGTTTCGTCTAGCCCCGTCCCCGGCACAGGTTTAGCGTCCGCCCGCTCGCAACAGAGCGGCCAGATCAGGACCAGACCCATGCGCGTCGGTGTGCCCCGCGAAATCAAGACCAATGAACATCGCGTCGGCCTGACCCCGACAGCGGCGCGTGAGTATGTGGCGCACGGGCATGAGGTCCGCATCGAGACTGGCGCCGGGCTGGGCGCAGGCTTCAGCGACGCCGACTACAAGAAGGCGGGCGCCACCATCGTCGCCGACGCCGAGACGGTCTTCGCCGACAGCGACATGATCGTGAAGGTCAAGGAGCCGCAGCCGCCGAATGGGCGCGGCTGCGCGAGGACCACATCCTCTTCACCTACCTGCACCTGGCGCCCGATCCCGAACAGACGAAGGGTCTGCTGGCCTCCAAATGCGCGGCCATCGCCTATGAGACGGTGACCGACAGGAACGGCGGCCTGCCCCTGCTGGCGCCCATGTCCGAAGTCGCGGGGCGCATCGCCGTCTTTTCCGCCGCCGAGACCCTGTTGAAGCACAACGGCGGCATGGGCCTGCTGTTCTGCGGCGTGCCGGGCGTGGCGCCGGCCAGGGTGCTGGTCCTGGGCGGCGGGGTCGTGGGGTTGAACGCCGCGCGCATGGCCATGGGTCTGGGCGCCGAGGTGGTGGTGCTGGAGCGCTCCATCCCCCGGATGCGCGAGATCGACGAACTGACCGGCGGGCGGGTCATCACCCGCTATTCCTCGATCGGGGCCATCGAGGAGGAACTGGTCAAGGCCGACGTGGTGATCGGGGCGGTGCTGGTCCCCGGGGCCGAGGCCCCCACCCTGGTCCGTCGCGACCAGCTGAAGTCGATGAAGCGGGGCAGCGTCCTGATCGACGTGGCCATCGATCAGGGCGGCTGTTTCGAGACGTCCAAACCGACGACGCATGAGGACCCGACCTATGTCGTCGACGGCGTCGTCCACTACTGCGTCGCCAACATGCCGGGCGCCGCGCCGCGCACCAGTTCCGAAGCCCTGAACAACGCCACCCTGCCCTTCGGCCTGGCCCTGGCCGACAAGGGTCTGGCGGCGCTGAAAAAGGACCCGCATCTGGCGCGCGGCCTGAACGTGCTGAAGGGTGAGATCACCCATCCGGCCGTGGCCCAGGCTCTGGGCCTGGCGTGGCGCGACCCCTTCGGCGTCTGGGCGCGCGGCTAGGACGGCGCTCTAGGATCGCTCGACCTTGGTGTCTACGGGTTGATCGAGGTCGATGCCCGCCAGATCATAGCCGCGACGGAAATCCATGATGTGACGCTCCATCCAGTCGCGCGCGGCGACGGCGTCGCGCGCCCGCATCGCCTGAACAATCGCGCGGTGGGCCTCGACGATGCGTCCCGGGGATCGATCAGCCGTCGTGGGGTGGTTGAACAGTTTTTCCAGCGACGGATAGAACAGCAGCGACACCGGCTCGCGCGACATCAGCAGCACCCGGTTGTGGGTGGCCTCGGCGATCAGGGCGTGGAAGGCGACGTCCAGGGCGATGATCGATCGGCCTTCGGCCAGCGCCGTTTCCATGGCCTGCAGGTTCGCGTCCAGCTTTTCCACCAGGGCGTCGTCGATCAGCGGGGCGACCAGCTCGGCGGCGCAAACCTCCAGCCGCAGCGCCACCTCCCACAACTCGCGGAAGGTCACGCCCTGCATCAGCAAGGCGCGCGAACCGCGCGGCGCCAGGTCTTCGTGATGAGGCAAAACGGCGTGCAGGCGCCGTCCCGCTTCTCGCCGGACAAGGCCGCTCTGTTCCAGGGCGCGCATCCCTTCGCGAACCGTATGCCGCGTGACGCCGAACTGTTCAGCCAGTTCCGTTTCCGTCGGCAGGGGGGAGCCCATGGGAATCCGGCCGCTGAGGATTTCCTCCTCCAACGCCCGATGCACCGCCTCATACGCCTTGGGGATCGTCAGGCGCTTCAGGTGATTTGCCATCTAGACTCTCTTTGTCCAACAATCCAACAATAAGCTATCAGACCTCGCCGCTCCCACAAAACTGTCGTGAGAATGCCCGTGCCCAACTGCCAGGCCGTCGTTAGCGGCGCCACGCCGGGTCGTCCTCCGTTGAGACCGGCGGTCGAACGTGCCGAACGCCGCGACGCATTGGAAATCTGAACGCATGACCCATCCCCTGATCGTCCGCCGCGACCTCGACTTCATGCTGCACGACTGGCTGAAGATGGAGACCCTGTTCGAGGCGCCGGCCTTCGCCGACCACAACCGCGAGAGCCTCGACGCCGTGCTCGACCTGTCGGAAGCCCTGGCCGTCGACCTCTTCCTGCCCCATCACAAGGCGTCCGACGAGATCGAGCCCCGGCTCGAGAACGGGCAGGTCCGGACCCTGCCGGCGATCAAGCCAGCGCTGGAACAGTACGCCGAGCTCGGCCTGTTCGCCGCCGGCTTTGACGAGAAACTGGGCGGGCTGGGCCTGCCGTTTCTG
>LM523264.1:0-23459 GCA_000941615.1 Parastrongyloides trichosuri
TGCTTCTGTTCGGCGGTGCCGTTGCGGCTGATCTGGTTGACGCAGAGATTGGAATGCGCGCCGTAGCTGAGGCCGACCGAGGCCGAGGCGCGGCTGATTTCTTCCATGGCCACCACGTGGGCCAGGTAGCCCAGGCCCGCGCCGCCGTATTCTTCCTCGACGGTGATGCCGTGCAGGCCCAGCTCGCCCATCTCGGGCCACAGCTCGCGCCTGAACTCGTTCTTCTCGTCGATCTCGGCGGCGAGCGGCGCCAGCCGGTCGGCGGCCCAGCGGGCGGTGACGTCACGAATGGCGTCGGCGTTCTCGCCGAGGCCGAATTCCATGGATTGGGGCGCGAAGGGAATGCTCATGCCGCAAGGCGTAGCATCGCGCACGCGCTTCGCAAAGTGGCGTCAGACGGCGCGCTTATTGTTCCGCTGGCGCGTCAGGTTCCAGCCTGCTGTGCCGATGAAGATCAGGCCGATGACGGCCAGAACCCCGCCGATCAGGACCGTGCCGTCGGTCGCCTGTTGCGACGCCAGAACGCGACGGAAGGCGGCGACGCCGGCGAGGAAGGCCAGCAGGCCGATGCCGCCGATGAAGATGACGGCGCCGGTGTCGTTCAGCACGGGGGCGGGGCTGCGCTTCTCGTGGCGCAGGACCTGAACCGTGGCGGGCGTCTCGTCCTCGGCGGGAGATTCGTTGCGCGAACCTGGCCCCTGGACCGGGGCGGTCAGCAGCAGGTCCAGCGGGGCGGGCCGGTCGGGGGCGGCGTCGAACAGGGCGCGCTCGGCCGAGCGCCGGCGATAGGGGGCGTCGATGGCGGGCTGAACCCGGTCGGGCCAGCCGCTCAGGGCCTCGGCGGCGCGGGCCGGGGCGCCGGCGTTCAACTGCTCCAGCACGTCGGAGCCTTCAAAGCGCTGGACGCCGACCGAGAAGATGAAGCTGGCCAGGGCGTCGAACTGATGCTGGTTCAGCGGGATCGAGACGCGGCTGTTGATGACCTCGACGATGGGCAGCAGGTCGTATTGCAGCAGCAGTTCGGCTTCGGCCTCGGTGATGGTCGCGCCGGGGCGGGCGGATCTGACGTGGCCATAGCCGATGATCGACACGCCGTCGCGACGACGCACGGTCCGGGGGCGGAAGCCCTCGAAGCTCTTGATCAGAAGCAGGCCCTCGCGGGACACCTTCAGACGCTGGGAGGTAGTTGCGGACACGGACTGACCCAATTCGGAACGGGCGCGCTCGCCCGCAAGGCGAAGCAGCAAGCCGCGTTCCGAACCGCGTCGGGTCAGAGCAGGACGCCCTCAGAGCAGGACGATGGTCGCCAGGCCGAGGAAGATCAGGAAGCCGAAGAAGTCGGTGGTCGCCGTCACGAACACCGCCGAGGAGACGGCGGGGTCGAACTTCAGCTTGGACAGGGTCAGAGGCGTCAGAACCCCGACAGTGGCCGCGACCAGCAGGTTCAGGACCATGGCCGCGCTGATGACCGCCCCGATGCGCCAGTCGTGGAACCAGAAGCCCGCCGCCAGACCGATCAGGGGCGACAGCACCAGACCATTGGCCAGGCCCACCATCATCTCGCGCCAGAAGGTGCGCACGGCGTTGGACGAGGTCAGCTCGCGCGTCGCCAGGGCGCGCACGGTGACGGTCAGGGCCTGGGTGCCGGCGTTGCCCCCGATACCGGCCACGATGGGCATCAGCGCAGCCAGCGCCACCAGCTTCTCGATCGACCCCTCGAAGAAGGCGATGACCCCGGCGCCGAGGACGGCGGTGAACAGGTTGATGCCCAGCCAGGGCACGCGGCCGCGCACGATCTCCAGCACGCCCGAAGACCGGTCTTCGTCCGAGACACCCGCCAGACGCAGGATGTCCTCGCGGTTCTCTTCCTGAATGATGTGGACGATGTCATCGACCGTGATCTGACCGACCAGCCGTCCGCCTGGCTCCACCACCGGGGCCGAGATCAGGTGGTACTTGTCGAAGATGTAGGCGACCTCTTCCTGGTCCATCCCGACCGGGATTTCCGTCACCGGCTCCATCAGCTGGGCCAGCGGCGTCTCGCGCGGCGCGCGCAGCAGGTGGCTGACGGCCGCAGCGCCGACCGGGCGGTTCACCGGATCGACCACATAGACGTCGAAGAACAGCTCGGGCAGGTCCTCGCCCTGACGGCGGACGTGGTCGATGGTCTGGCCGACGGTCCAGAACTGCGGCGCGGCCATGACCTCGCGCTGCATCAGGCGGCCGGCGGAATCCTCGGGATAGCCCAGCGAGCTTTCGATCGCGGCGCGATCGCCCTCGGGCATGGCGGCCAGCACCTTCTCGCGCTGGTCGTCCTCCAGGTCTTCGACCACGGCGGCGGCGTCGTCGGAGTCCAGCTCCTGCAGAGCTTCGGCCAGGGTCAGGTGAGGCACCCGCTCCAGCACTTCCTCGCGGATGCCGTCGTCCAGTTCGGGCAGGGTGTCGGCCAGCAGGTCCGGCGGCAGCCACTGCACCACCACGGCGCGGTGCTCGGACGTCAGGAAGCCCATCAGGTCGGCGACGTCGGCGGGGTGCAGGTCTTCCAGCAGGCCGCGCAGGCGCATGCCGTCGCCATCGTCGGCGGCGTCCACGACCTTTTCGACGAAGGACGCCGTCAGGGCATAGTCCTCGCCGAGGGCGACGTGATCTTCGGTTTCGATTTCAGTTGCAGGGGCCGGGGAGGCTGAATCCGTGTGGGTCACGTGTCTGCCTCCCCGAATGTATCCAGCCTTGGTAGAAAGCCGAATGTCGCCCTGTCAGATCGATGGTGCGGTCGAGAAGACTCGAACTTCCACGGGTTGCCCCACAGCGACCTCAACGCTGCGCGTCTACCAATTCCGCCACGACCGCTCGCATCGGAGGGCGGGCAATAGCGGAGAGGCGACGGAAAGAAAAGGGGCTTTTGCGGAAATAGGCGAAGGCGCTGCTTTTCCTCCCCATTTCATGGGGAGGGGGACCACGAAGTGGTGGAGGGGGCGGCGCAATCGGTTGACGGGGAGTCGCCCCCTCCGTCACGGCGCTGTGCGCCGCGCCACCTCCCCATTCGCTCCGCGAACAGGGAGGAAAGTGGCTATCAAGCCGCGCCGGCCATGAAGTCATAGATGTCGGCGGTGCGGGTGACGGTGATGGCGATGCGATCATCGCGAATCTCGATCTCCCCGCGGGCGACCGGATGGTTGTTCGCCAGGATCCAGACCTCGTCGCGTTCCGAGGCGTCGAGCGGGATCACCGCGCCGCGACCCATGCGCAGCAGCTGTTGCATCGGCAGGACCGAACGGCCCAGCACGACCGAAATCTCGACTTCGACGGCTTCGATCTGGCTCAAGACGATACTCACAAACAACGGGAGGCCCTTGCGCCGCCGCGTCAGCAGACACATTGAAGCGTCATGCTTGCCGACCCGTTAAGTATCACCCAACCATCTTTGATCCGCGCCGACGGCCATGCTGTCGAATGGGCGGTCTCGACCGGCTATGTCGACTATGAGTCCGCCGTCGCGGCCATGGAGGCCCGCGTCGCGGCCATCGCGGCGGGCGAGGCCGAGGAGGTGGTCTGGCTGCTGGAGCATCCGCCGCTTTATACGGCGGGAGTCTCGGCCAAGGACGACGACCTGCTGGCGCCCAACCGTTTCCCGGTCCATCGGACAGGGCGGGGCGGGCAGTTCACCTATCATGGTCCCGGCCAGCGCGTGGCTTATGTCATGCTCGACCTGAACCGGCGCGGCGAGGACGTGCGCGCCTTCGTGCATGGCCTGGAAGACTGGATCATCGGCGCTCTGGATCAGTTCGGCGTCGAGGCGGGGATGCGTGAGGGGCGCGTCGGCGTCTGGGTCGAACGCAAGGGCGCGGGCTGGAGCCGTGAGGACAAGATCGCCGCCATCGGCGT
Organism: Parastrongyloides trichosuri; assembly: GCA_000941615.1. Classification (NCBI taxonomy): domain Eukaryota; kingdom Metazoa; phylum Nematoda; class Chromadorea; order Rhabditida; family Strongyloididae; genus Parastrongyloides; species Parastrongyloides trichosuri. The sequence continues at coordinate 3,886 of LM523264.1, forward strand.
GAAAGTCCGCAAATGGGTCAGCTTCCACGGCATCAGCCTGAACGTGGAGCCCGACCTGGATCATTTCGGCGGCATCGTGCCCTGCGGCATCACCGAGCACGGTGTCACCAGCCTGGTCGACCTCGGCGTCCTGGCGACGATGGATGAGGCGGACGGGGCCTTGAAGGCATCCTTCCAGCGGGTCTTCGGCCCGGTTCAGACGGCCGAAGCGCCGCTCTGAGTCTTCGGTGACGCGCCGTAGCGGTTGAACGCCTTCTGCTCCGGCAGCAGGACCAAATCGACGACAACGAGGATGAGCACGGCGGCGGCGACCCAGTCCAGAGGCGCTTGAGGGCGCGGCCAGACCATGGCGAAGACCAGCAGGATCGGGCCGCTCCACCAGCCTGAGCGTCCGCGATCATGCAGCCGCTGCGACAGGACACAGGCGCCGCTGTAGAGCAGGGCCGCCGCGACGAGCCAGCCAGCCAGATCACGCACCGCCAGCGGCGCCAGCAGGTCGAACGCCGCCCACAACGCCAGCACGACAGCCGCGCCGACGATGAAGCCGACCCGGCCGATGCGGCCGCTGGACGTCAGGAACAGGTCTGAGAAGCGGTGCATCCGGCGTCGGTTCTGCGAAAAGTGACGACCTCGCTTAGGGCTCTGACCTTCAGGAGTAAACCGGCGCAAACAGCCCCAAGCGTGGCGGTCAATTCGTCGCGGGGCTTTAACGCGGGCCATTCTTGGGTTTAAACACGGCGAAACCGCGTTTCGACGGCCCTCTGGGAGTACCCTTCATGCAACGTCTGCTCACCGCTTCGGCGGCTGTTCTCGCTCTGGCCTTCGCGGCTAGCAGCGCCTCGGCCCAGAACTTCAGCGACCTGGCGCGCCAAGATCTTCAGGCCACGCACGACGCCCTGAAGGCCAACCACCCCGCCGCCGTGGTCCCGGGCGCCGCCAGCGAAACCTTCCGCGGCTGGATCGACGCCGGTCTGGCGGACGCCATGGCCAAGGCCGGTCAGGTCAACAGCGGCGAGAGCCACGCCTACCTGCTGCGCTACTACGCCAACGGCTTCCGCGACTCGAACATCGCCACGTCGCCGACGTTCGAAGGCGCCAGCCCCTTCTTCGCCACCAGCTGGCCCGGCGTGGCCACGGCCTGGCGCGACGGTCAGTATGTCGTCTCCTACGTCCAGCCGGGCGTGCGCAACGCGCCGCCGGTCGGCGCCGTGGTCAAGACCTGCAACGTCCAGCCGATCGCGGACTTCGCCAAGGCCAAGCTGGATGGGTTCGAAGGCGACCTGACCACCGAGGCAGGCCGCGTCCGCACCGCCCCCTATCTGCTGTGGAACCGCAACAACCCCATGGCCGGGGGCATGCCCTCGACCTGCGAGTTCCAGGTCGGTCGTCGCACCCGCGACTACACGCTGAGCCCGCAACCGGCGACCGCCGCCAACCTGGAAGCCGCCTACCGCGCCTCCGTCTTCACGCCCGGCGCGACCAAGCTGTCGATCGAGCAGGTTGACGGTCGTCCGTGGGTTCACGTCAACTCGCTGGAAGACAATGCCGGCTGGGACGCCTTCTTCGCCCAGGTCGAAGGCCAGCTCGGCGCCCTGCGCGGCGCTCAGGGCTTGGTCATCGACCTGCGCGGCGCCGAGGGTGACGCCGCCAACGCCACCTCGCGCGGCTATGGCCTGGCCAACCGCATCTGGACGCCCGAGTTCACCGTCAGCCGCCAGCCGGAAGCTGGCCAGATCACCTATCGCGCCACCCCGGCCAACCGTCAGTGGTTCGCCGACACCCTGGGCCGCATGCAGGCCGATCCGCGCTTCGTGCAGGAATCGGGCGCTGTGATCGAACAGACCCAGGCCATCGTCGCCGCCTTTGACTCGGCGCTGGCCGCTGGTCAGCAGACCTTCGTCATGCCGGGCCGTCCGTCGGTCGCCGACACCGGCGCCGCCAATCCGGTGCAGGGCAAGGTCGTGGTTCTGGTCGACGGCGGCTGCACCAACGGCTGCCTGGACACCCTGGACCTGCTGACCCGTCTGCCGAACGTGCAACTGGCCGGTTCGCCGACCGCCGTGGACTCGATCTTCATCGAGCCGACCGTGCAGCGTCTGCCGTCGAACTATTCGGACCTCAGCTATGGCCACAAGGCCTGGACCACGCGTCAGCGCGCCAACAACCAGGGCTACGTCCCGGCGCAAGGCCTGGCCTACACCGGCAACCCGACCGACGAAGCCGCCGTGCGCGCCTGGGTCGGTGGTCTCTTTTAGGGGGCCTACCGCGCTTCGCGCTACTTGAGGCCCGATGAAGGCCGCAAGGCCAGTTGAAGCGATTTGAACTAATGGGGCCGGACGGTGGAAACATCGTCCGGCCCTTCCTATTTTGGGGGCATGACCCAGACCGAATCCCCCACGCCGCTGCGTTCGCCCTCGGGCTTTGATCTGACGCCGCCGAGCGAGAGCCAGCGTGTGGCGCTGGAGGCCGATCTGTCGCCCGAGGAGAAGCGCGTCCTTCTGGCCCACGGCACCGAGGCGCCCTTCTGCGGGACCTTGCTGGGCGAGAAGCGGGCCGGGGTCTTCTGCTGCCGCGAATGCGGTCTGCCGCTGTTCCGCTCAGCCACCAAGTTCGAGAGCGGCACCGGCTGGCCCAGCTTCTTCGCGCCGTTCGACGAGGCGCACGTGCGCGAGGTCCGCGACGCCAGCCACGGCATGGTCCGCACCGAGATCCGCTGCGCCCGCTGCGGCAGCCATCTGGGCCATGTGTTCCCCGACGGCCCGCCGCCGACCGGTCTGCGCTACTGCATCAACTCGGTGGCGCTCAGCTTTACGCCCGAAGGCGAGGCCTTGCCGGATCCGTTGGGGCGCGGCGATGGGACCGCTTGACCCGATAGTCGTTTTGGGGCCGCAATTGCGGCTAGGGTAGGCGTGAACGGGAGTATGGGCGCATGATGATCGAACTGGCCGCCGCCGCGATGTTGCTGGCGAACATGGACCCCGAGGGCGTGGTCACGACCGCGCCGCGTGGCGAACAGGCTGTGCTGACGGCGTCGGCTGCCGCCCTTGCCGCCACCACGGCTGACGGCTCGCCCAGCACCACCGTGCAGAGCGCCGCTCCGCATGGGTTGACCACTGATCAGCAGATCGCTCGCTGGATCGGCGAACGCACGGCGGAAACCGCCAGCAACGCCCCGGTCGACCCCTGGGCCGAAAGCGAGCCGCGCAAGATGCACGGCGAGTTCAGCGTCGGCATGGGCACGGGCGGCTATCAGGACTATTCGGCCGCCGTGTCGCTGCCGCTGGGCGAAACCGGCACGCTGAACCTCATGGTCAGCCAGACCAAGAACAGCCCCTGGGGCTATGGCTACGGCTCCTCGTGGGACTATCCCTACGGCGGCTACGGTCGTCCGTTCGGCGTGATGGAGCCGCCGGGCTTTGAGGGGACCTATTTCCGGGGACGGCCCTATGCGCCGCTTCGCGTTCGCCCCGGCGCGGTTCAGGGCACGACCAAATCCGCCGGCGTCTCGCTCCAGATCGGCGGCGACTAAAATCCACAGTCCGGACTGAGGCCTTCGCGCCACGGCGCGGCGGGTTTCGACCGGGGCGTCCCATCGCCGCATTCCCTTTGGGCGGCGATCTCCCATATGCGTCGGGAGATAGAGGACCAGTATGGATAGTTTGCTTAGTTCGGCCGCCGATTTCATCGCCAGACACCATGTCTGGGCCGGGGTCGTTCTGGGGGCTGTCACCTTCCTTGAATCCCTGGTGGTGATCGGCGCCTTCGTGCCGGCCACGGGCCTGCTGGTGGCAGCGGGCGGTCTGGTGGCCGCAGGCGTGCTGGACCCTTGGACCGTCATCGCCGGTTGTGTCATCGGCGCGGTTATGGGCGACGCCATCTCCTACTGGATCGGTCGCCGGCTCGGCACCGGCGTGCTGCGCCAGCCCATGCTGCTGCCCCACCGTCGCAAGATCGCCTGGACGCGCCTCTACTGCCGTCGCTACGGCGTGGCCTCCATCTTCATCGGCCGCTTCTTCGGACCCCTGCGGGCTTTTGTGCCGGTCATGGTGGGCGTGCTGAGGATGCGCCAGCGGGTGTTCCAGCTGGCCAATGTCACCTCGGCCTTTGTCTGGGTTCTGGCCATGCTGGCGCCCGGCTATCTGGCCGCCAAGGGACTGGCGCAGCTGGAGTTCATGAGCGAGGCCCACGGCCCGACCCTGATGCTGATCGCCTTTGGCGCGCTGGTGGTCGTGGCTGTCGTTGTCATGCGCTGGATGAAGGGCAGGGCGGCCAAGCGCTCGGCCCTGCTGGCGGCGGCGGTGAAGTAACTCCCAACGTCATCCCGGCCGCAGCGAAGCGGAGAGCAGGGACCGCCCAAGACGCAGGCGTTAGCGCTTCCTGCGTTCCCGGATAGCGGCTTCGCCGCTTCCGGGATGACGGTTGCAACCGCCCATGAAAGAAGGCCCGACCGGATGGTCGGGCCTTCTTCGTTTTCACAACTGAGGATCGTCAGTCGTGACCATGCGCGTGGCCGTGCGCGTCAGCCTCGGCGGAGGCGGCCCCCGCGCTCCAGGCCTGACCCTCGGCGCTCTGGTGCCAGAAGGGCTGACGCGGGGCCTGACCGACCTCGTTCATGTGGTTGTCGAAGATCCGACCGTTGATCATGGTGTAGCCGATCTTGACCGTGTTGCGCAGGTTCTCCAGCGGGTTGGCGTCCAGCACGACCAGGTCGGCCAGCTTGCCGGTTTCCAGCGAGCCGATGTCCTTGTCCATGCCGAGCGCCGTGGCGCCGTTCAGGGTGCCGACGCGCAGGGCTTCATGCGGGGTCATGCCGCCCTGCTCGAACATCCACAGCTCCCAGTGGGCGCCGAGGCCTTCGCGCTGGCCGTGGGCGCCGATCTGCACCGACACGCCCTCGTCGGCCAGGCGCTTGGCCTCGCGGGCGATGGAGATGTGGTTCAGCTCGTCCGGCTGCACATGGACCGGGCGACGGGCGCGGCTGTCCAGGACGCGGCGCGGGACGTACTGCGTCAGGATCGGGTCGTTCCAGACGTCCGTGGCCTGATACCAGTAGTTCTCGCCCCAGTTGCCGCCGTAGGCCACGATCAGGGTGGGGGTGTAGGCCACCTTGGTCTGACGCCACAGCTGATGCACGTCGGCGTAGAGATGGGCCAGCGGGATCGAGTGCTCGATCGTGGTGTGGCCGTCCACCACCATGCTCATGTTGTGCTGATAGAGCGAGCCGCCCTCCGGCACGACCATCATGCCCAGCTGGCGCGCGGCTTCCAGGATCTGCTGACGCTGGTCGCGGCGCGGCTGGTTGTAGCTCTTGACGCTCCAGGCCCCGATGGCCTGCATCCGGCGCAGGTTGGATAGGGCGTCGTCCAGATCATTGACCTGAGCCGTAAAGGGCGTCGCCGCCCCGTACAGGATGGTGCCGGTCGAGAAGATGCGCGGGCCGACCACCTTGCCGGCCTTGGCCAGTTCGCTGTGGGCGAAGATCTCGCTCGAATCATTGGACGGGTCGTGGATGGTGGTCACGCCGAAGGCCAGCGCGGCGTAGTTGACCCAGGACTGCTGCGGGATGATCTCGTCCGAGCCCATCGAGCCGTGCCAGTGGGCATCCACCAGGCCGGGGATGATGGTCTTGCCGGCCATGTCCATGACGCGGGCGTCAGCGGGAACGGTGACCGAGCCGCGCGGGCCGATGGCCTCGATGCGGTTGCCGTTGATGACGACCACGCCGTCCTCGATGACCTCGTCGCCCTTCATGGTGATCAGGCGGGCGCCGCTGAGGACCACGCGGCCGTTCGGCTTGGCGTAGTCGGCGCTGAAGCCGATCTTGATTCCATGCTCGGCGGGCTTGGGCAGTTCAGCCGGCGCACCCTCGGCGAAGGCGAAGCTTTCCTGCAGCGCACGCGAGAACAGCTCCGGTCCCATCGACCATTGCAGGCGGCTGGAATCGCCCGACCAGTGCAGCCATTCGCCCGCGTCGCGGGTGACGCGGGTCTGGGGCAGGGCCTTGGTGTCGGCGCCGACCGTGATGGCCCGGCCGGTGGGGACGAAGGGCGTCACATAGGCGTTGAAACGCTCGGTCCAGGCCACCCAGTGCTCGTCAGGCGATACCGAGAACTCGGCCGCCCATTCGCTGCTCAGGTGGGTGCGTTCGTCATCGCCCGACAGATTGACCGACTTGAGAACCCGCTTGTCGCCGTCGCGCGAGGTCAGGAAGACCCGGTCGTTGCGGGCGCCGAACTGAGGGTTGGAGCCCTCGTCGGTGATCAGGGTCGGCTCGCCGCCGCGCACCGAGGTACGATAAACGCCGGGCTCGCGGCTCCACAGGGCCGTGCGCAGGAAGCCGTCGCTGGAGGTGCGATAGACGACGGTTTGACCGTCTGGCGAGAACTGCGGCTCCAGATAGTGACCCGGATGGGCGCTGATGACGCGGCCTTCACCGCCAACGGCGGGAATCACCCGCAGCGTGCCCAGGTCCTGATCGTTCCACGTCGTGTAGACGATGGAGCGGCCGTCACGCGACCAGGACGGATAGAGCTCGAAATGGTCGCTCTGGCGCGTTAGGCGACGCGGGGCGTCGGCGACACCGTTCCTCAGGTCGCGAAGCCACAGGTTGCCGAGGGCCTCGAACACCACCTTGGAGCCGTCGGGCGAGGTCTGGGCCCAGCGCACCATCTTCACGTCGAACTGGTCAGGCGCCACCTCGACGGGGAAGCGCACGGCCTCCTGCACGCGGCGGGTGTCGGCGACATGGAAGGGGATTTCGCTGACGGCTTTCGACGCCACGTCGATGTTGTGGATCTTGCCGCCCGACCAGAAGACGATGCCCTTGTTGTCCGGGGTCCAGCTCATCGTCGGATAGACGCCGTGGATGGCCCAGGTTTCCTGCAGGTCGCGGTCCAGGGCGTCGTAGATCGGGGTCTCGCGACCCGATTCGAGGTCCATGACGTAGAGGACGGACTTGTACCGGTCGCGCCGGATGAAGGCCAAGGACTTGCCGTCGGGCGAGGGGGTGGGGCGAATCGAACCGCCCGGGCCGGTGACGAAGGGCGTGATCTCGCCCGTCTCGCGATCCAGGCGACGGATCACATAGATCTGGGTGTTCGGGTCCTTGGAATATTCGAACTGGCCGCCCGCCGTGGAGTCGTCGCTGAAGTAGAGGTAGCGGCCATCGGGCGAGAAGGCGGGTTCGCCCGTGTCCTTCTGCTGGGTGCGGCGCTCGGTCAGTTGCACGCCGCCGCCGCCGGCGCGGTGGTACATCCACATCTCGCCCGCGCCCAGCGAGCGCGACGAGGTGAAGTGCTTGCGGCCGACGATGAACTGGCCGTCCGGCGACCAGTCGGGCTGGGTCAGCAGGCGGAAGGTCTCGTTCGACACCTGTTTGGCGTTGGCGCCGTCGCGATCCATGACCCACAGGTTGTCGCCGCCGCCCCGGTCCGAGGTGAAGGCGATGGAGCGGCCGTCCGGCGAATATTTGGGCTGCATGTCCCAGGCCACGCCCGAGGCGATGGCGCGGGCCTCGCCGCCGCCGATGGGCATGACATAGATGTCGCCCAGCAGGTCGAAAACGATCTCGCGGCCGTCAGGGCTGACGTCCAGCGACATCCAGGTGCCCTCGGTGACGTCGATGGTGGCGTCGTGCGACGCGCCCGGCGGGTTCTGGACGTCCCACTTCGGCTTGTCCGGCGTGGTCGCGGCGGTCGCCGTCGAATCGCCGGCCGGTGCGTTTTGCGCGAACGCCGGGAAGGCCACGGCCAGGGCCGCGACGGTGGTCAACAAACTGCGCTTCATGGAAAGCCCCCAACCCCTAAAACTGAGGTTGCAATGTCTAGCGGGTGGGGGAGGGCTTTGGCCAGACGTCAGACGTCGAACGTATACAATTCGACCACGTCAGGACATCGCATCAATTGTCGGAATATTGGACCGGACCCTTGCAAATCATTGATCTGCAAGGGTCCGGATGGTGCCGCCGGGGGGAATCGAACCCACGACCTCAGCCTTACCAAGGATGCGCTCTACCACTGAGCTACGGCGGCCCTCAACGAGGAGAGCGGCCGTATAGCCAACGACTTCGGGGCGGCACAAGCCTAAAATGCATGCTTGATCAAAAACTTTGCACGCGGTCTGCTGCGCAACATGGATACCCCGCCGAAAGACACTGTTCCCGCCGCCCCGGTCGTGGAGCCCACCCGTGAACAGAAGGCCAAGGCCGAACGCGCCATTCGCCTGGCCGCCGCGCTTCGCACCAACCTGAAGCGTCGCAAGGCGCCGGGGGCTGCGTCGCGCCCTGCTACCGAGCGCAACTGAAAGTCATCGTCCTTGCGCGCACACGGCTCTTTCGCGAGGGCCTAAGGGCTTGCTAGATAAGCGGTTCGCCGGGGCGCAGTGTTTCCGGCCGCGAAAGATTCCATGGACAGCATCGTCATCCACGGCGGCAACCGCCTGAACGGCCAGATCGAAGTCAGCGGCGCCAAGAATTCGGCCATCAAGCTGATGGCGGCGTCGATCCTGACGGATCAGCCCCTGCTGCTGACCAACATGCCACGCCTGGCCGACACCAAGTTCCTGGGCCAACTGCTGCAACAGTTCGGCGTCGAGGTGACGGAACGCAATGGCGCGGATGGTCAGGAGACCCTGTTCCACGCGCCTGAGCTGACCTCGACCTTCGCCCCCTATGATCTGGTTCGCCAGATGCGGGCCTCGTTCAACGTTCTGGGGCCGCTGCTGGCCCGTTTGGGCGAGGCCAAGGTGTCGCTGCCCGGCGGCTGCGCCATCGGCTCGCGCCCGGTCGACCTGCACCTGATGGCCCTGACGGCGATGGGCGCGGAGATCGAACTGGAAGAGGGCTATGTCTCCGCCCGCGCGCCCAAGGGGCTGCAAGGGGCCGAGATCGAGTTTCCCTTCGTCTCGGTCGGCGCCACCGAACACGCCCTGCTGGCCGCCGTCCTGGCCAATGGGACGACGGTGCTGAAGCGCGCCGCGCGTGAACCCGAGATCGGCGATCTGGCCCGCTGCCTGATCGCCATGGGCGCCAAGATCGAGGGGCTGGACACCGACGTCCTGACCATCACCGGCGTGTCGTCGCTGAATGGCACGACCTGGTCGGTGATTCCCGACCGCATCGAGATGGGCAGTTATGCTTTGGCTGCGGCCATGGCCGGGGGCGAGGTGCGTCTGACCAAGGGCCGCGCCGACCTGATCACCGCCCTGACCGACAAGATGATCGAGGCCGGAGTAGAGGTCGAACCGACCGCCGACGGCGTCGTCGTGCGCCGCGACCCGACTCAGCGGCTGAAGGCCGTCAATGTCACGACGGATATCTATCCGGGCTTCGCCACCGACCTGCAGGCCCAGTTCATGGCCTTGATGACGACCGCCGAGGGCGAGAGCATCATCCACGAGAACATCTTTGAGAACCGCTTCATGCACGCGCCCGAACTGGCGCGTCTGGGGGCCGACATCTCGGTCCATGCCGGCGAGGCGAGGGTGCGCGGCGTCGAGAAGCTGCACGGCGCCCCTGTCATGGCCACCGATCTGCGCGCCTCGATCAGCCTGGTCATGGCCGGCCTAGTCGCGGATGGCGAAACCACGGTCGGTCGTGTGTATCATCTGGACCGCGGCTTCGAGCGGATGGAAGAAAAGCTGGGAGCCTGCGGCGCCGATGTGCGGCGCGTGAAAGGCGAGGCGGATGAGCACTGAGGTCGAGGCGATCTCTGACAACGACGCGGCGGCGGAAGCTCTGACGCCGATGGAGCCCTTGCGCCTGTTGGCCGAGGACGCCGTTGATCTGCAGATCATCTCGGCCGCGCTTCAGGACGCCATCATGCGGCCTGTCGACATCCGCTGGGAAAGGGAAGCCCGGCGTCTGACCATCGTCCTGTCGCGCTTCTGCTGGGAATGCGGCGGCACGCGCGTCATGGCGGCGATGCAGTTCGGCGATGTCGAGGCGGTCAAGAGCCGCCGCCTGCCGCGTCTGCCCGAATCGGCGCTGGAGCTGCTGGCCCTCGATTTCGAGCCGACCGAGGCACCCGGCGGTCGGGTCATCCTGATGTTCGCCGGCGGCGGCGATCTGCGCATCGACGTGGAGTGCCTGGACGCCGTGCTGACCGACCTGTCCGACCGTTGGCCCGCGCGCGTGGCGCCCACCCATCTGGACGACGCCCCTTCTGACGAGGTCAAATCGTGAGCGGTCCGCACAAGCTGTTCTCCATAGAGGTGGACGCCGCCACCCTTCCGGCCGCCACCGCCGAGATCGAGCATCAGCGCCGCGTAGCCATCTTCGATCTGGTCGAGCAGAACAGCTTTGCGCCCGAGGGGGCTGAGGGCGGGCCCTATACGTTGCGGCTGTCGTCGCAGGACAACCGCCTGGCCTTCGACATCGCTGGGCCGGACTTCGCTCGCACCCATGTCCTGTCGCTGTCGCCGATGAAGACGGTGATCCGCGACTACGCCCTGATCTGCGAAAGCTACTACGAAGCCCTGCGCGGCTCTTCGCCCAGCCAGATCGAGTCGGTCGATATGGGGCGTCGTGGCCTGCACAACGAAGGCGCCGAACTGCTCAAGGGGCGCCTCGAAGGCAAGGTCGAGATCGACAAGGAAACCGCCCGTCGTCTGTTCACGCTGGTTTGCGCCGTCTATCGACGCGGCTGAACTCGACTATTTCGGCATTTTGGTGCATTAGGCGCCTCCTTCACGGCTCGCGTTCACGCCCGACGCGAGCCTTAAGCTGTTTTTCGGGCGAGAGAGACCGCATGGCCAAGGAAGAGCTTCTCGAGTTCCCCGGCGTTGTCAGCGAGACGCTGCCGAACACCACTTTCCGCGTTCGCTGGAAAATGGGCACGAAATCATCGCCCATATCTCCGGCAAGATGCGCAAGAACTACATCCGCATCCTCGCCGGCGACAAGGTCCTGGTCGAAATGACCCCGTACGACCTGACCAAGGGCCGTATCACCTACCGCTTCAAGTAAGGACGCGCGTGTCGCGTCCTGACCTTTCGGCTCCGAGGCTGGTTCTGGCCTCGTCGAGCCCGCGCCGCATCGAACTGCTGGCGCAGATCGGGGTGGTTCCTGATCATGTTGATCCCGCCGACATCGACGAGACCCCGCTGAAGAACGAGACGCCGTCGCGTCTGGCCGAGCGTCTGGCGCGCGGCAAGGCCGAGGTAGTGGCCGCGCGGTCGCCCGACGCCGTCGTCCTGGCCGCTGACACCGTCGTCGCCCTGGGCCGCCGCCTGCTGGAAAAGCCGGCGGACGAGGCCGAGGCCAAGCGCTTCCTCGAACTGCTGTCGGGCCGCAATCACCGCGTCTTCACCGGCGTCGTCGTGATCGCTGGCGGCGAGGCGACCTGCCGCGTCGTCGACACCCGCGTCTCCTTCAAGACCCTGTCGGCCGAAGAGATCGCGACCTACGTCGCCTCGGGCGAATGGCGCGGCAAGGCGGGCGGATACGGCATCCAGGGGGCGGCCGCCGCCTTCGTGCGCCGCATCGTCGGCAGCCATCCCGCCGTCATGGGCCTGCCCCTCTATGAGGCGGCCAATCTGCTTCGGGGCGCCGGCTGGCGGCCCAAGAGCGCCTGATATGGCCGATATCGAGGTCTTCCTCGATCAGACGCCGGGCGAGACTCGCGGCGTCGTCGCCCGTAAAGGGCGCTACCACCATCTGATCCTTCAGCGTGACAGCGACCGGCCGAGCGATCGGCTGGGCGCGCGTTGCGTGGGGCGTGTCGCCCGGGTCGAGCCGGGTCTGCGCGGCGCCTTCGTTGATCTGGGCGCCGGCGAGCCGTTCGGCTTCCTGCCTCTGGGCCAGAACGACAAGCTGGGGGAGGGGGCCAAGATCGAGGTCGAGGTCACCGCCGAACCGCGCGAGCGCAAGGGGCCGGTGCTGCGTCGCCTCGGCGAGGCCTCGGGCGAACCGCGCCTGCTGGCCGTTGGCCCGGACGTGGCCGCGATTCTTTCTACTCTGGCGCCCGGCGTCGCGCCTCAGACCGGTGTGGCCGCGATTCGCGCCGCCCTGGAGGCCGAGGAGGACGCCCTGTCTGCCTCAGTTGTCGATCCTTCCTGCGGCCTGGATCTGATGATCCAGCGCACCCGCGCCCTGATCGCCGTCGATATCGACCATGCGCCCGCGCCGGGTCGCGATTCCCGCAAGAATCGGGAGGCGGCGAACCGCGCCGGATTGTCGCATACGGCCCGGCTACTGACGCTGAAAGGGTGGGGCGGACTGGTCGTGATCGACCTGATCGGCGCCGGTCTGCACGGCGACACTATAATGAAGGGCGTGCGCGCCGCCTTTGCGGGCGAGCCGCAGGCCGTGTTCGGCCCGCTGAGCCGCTTTGGTCTGATGCAGTTGTCCCTGCCGTGGCGGAGGGCGCCGCTGGACGAACGACTGCTGGACGCCGGCGGGCGCCCAACACTCGAGACACGCGCCATCGCTGTCGTGCGTCAGTTGCGCCTCGCCCTGTTGTCCGATCCCGCAACCCCGCGCTTCGTCGCCCGCTGTGCGCCCGAAGAGGCGGCGCTGGCTGCGCCCCTGGTCGAGGCCCTAGGCCCGAGGGGCGGTCTGCTGGCCGATCCGTCGATGGCCGTCGGCGCCGTCAGAATTGAAGAGGCTCCATAATGTCGCTCTGCCCCATCTGCCGCCGTCAGGAGACCGTGGAGGCCTATAAGCCCTTCTGCTCCAAGCGCTGCGCCGACGTCGATCTGCAACGCTGGTTCACGGGCGGCTACGCCATTCCGACCGACGAAGCAGCCGAAGATGAAAAAGATCGCTGAATTGAGTGAATTGGCGTCTGGACAGCCCCGCCAGCCTCGCCTATAGACCCGCCTCTCGCGACGACGTCGCGGCGCCTGGATAGCTCAGCTGGTAGAGCAGCGGATTGAAAATCCGCGTGTCGGTGGTTCGAACCCGCCTCCAGGCACCATCTCCCCCTTACAAGTTAATCTTTCCCGCCTCGGGAAAGCTGCGCCGTAAAATGGCCTAAATTTCGCCTTGGGAATTGCTTTCCTGTAACATGGCGTGATGCGACGTTTTCATGTCGCCGATATTACAAAAACAGCAAATATTTTGCCCAACTTGCCGATTGCTGCATGTGCGAAGGGGAAAAGAAACTTTGCGCACTTGACGCTAAGAAGGGCGTTCGCCAAAGGAACTTAACCGCATTCCTGCTTGCAGGTCGGGGTGACCGGGATATTGTGTCCTGCAACCTTGGCGGCGACGCCCGTTTTCGAACGGGCGTGGCGGAAGGCGGTTCCACTCGGCGGGCTCGATCTCGTCGGTGGTGAAATTTCATTATAGGGACGGCCGACTGACGCGGTCCGTGTCTTGGGTTCCACGTGTCAGACCAAAGCAGGAACTGGCGAACAATGCTCGATAGCAAGAAGACGAATATCCTCCTCGCACTGGCCGGCGCTGCCGTCCTGATGGCGAGCTCGCCGGTTCTGGCGCAAGACGCCGCAACCCCGGCCGCTGCTCCGGCAGCCGCTGCTTCGACTGCCGCTCCGGCCGCCGACGCTGCTGCTCCCGCCGCCGACGCCGCTCCCGCTGTTGACCCGACCACTGTTGCTGACTCCGTCAGCGGCGGCCACGGCGGCGGCATCACCCCGGTCTCCATGTTCCTGGAAGCCACCGCAGTGGTTAAGGTCGTCATGATCGGCCTGCTGCTGGCTTCGGTGTTCTCCTGGACCCTGCTGGTCATCAAGCTGCTGGAGTTCGGCGCGCTGAACAAAGCCACCGACCGCTTCCTGGAAGCCTTCCGCGGCGCTCGCACGATCGCTGACATGCGTCGCGTTTCGACCTCGGAAGAATTTGACGGCAACCCGCTGGCCGACATGGCCGCTGCCGCCACCGAGGAAATCGAACTGTCGCGTCAAGCTGGCCTGCAAGTGACCGGCGATCACCGCGACTCGGCGCTGCTGCGCGCCCAGACCGCTGTGGCTGCTGTTCAGTCGGGTCTGCCCAAGCGCCTCTCGGGCGGCCTGCAGTTCCTGGCCTCCGTCGGTTCGACCGGTCCGTTCGTCGGTCTGTTCGGTACCGTGTGGGGCATCATGAACTCCTTCATCGGCATCGCCGAGTCCAACACGACCAACCTGGCCGTCGTTGCTCCGGGTATTGCTGAAGCCCTGCTGGCTACCGGTATCGGCCTGTTCGCCGCTATCCCGGCCGTTATCTTCTACAACTACTTCAACACGCGCATCTCGAACTACGGCACGCGTTCGGACGGCTTCAACGCTGAACTGATCAACGCCATCTCGCGTCAGCTCGACAAGGGAGCGTAAGACGGATGGCCGCCAAACTTTCCGGTTCCGGCGGCGGCAAGTACACCGTCGAGGCTAATGCCGAGATCAATGTCACACCCTTCGTGGACATCATGCTCGTGCTCCTCATCATCTTCATGGTGGCGGCTCCGCTCGCCACCGTGTCGGTGCCGGTGAAACTGCCTCGCGCCGTTGCGCCTCCGGGCAAGAATCCGCCGACGCCGGTCTTCATCTCCATCCAGAACGATGGCGATGTTTGGATCGGCGACCTCAAGTCTTCGCCCGCCGCTTTGGGTGACGACCTGCGGGTGCAGATCGGACGCAGGAACCCTTCGGAAGAGCGTATTTTCATTCGTGCAGACCAGCAGACCCGGTACGGCGACTTCATGCAGGTCATGAACGCCCTCCAGGACAACGGTTTCTACAGCGTCGCCCTGGTTGGCGAAGACAACTCGTAAGGGGGCGGGGCGCATAGCATGACAGCTGAACCTCACGTCCACCGTGATCCAATCCTGGATCCGCCGAAGAAGAAGAAGAAGCTTTCGACCGGCGCCATCGTAGGCATCACCATGTCGGTGATCGTCCACGGTCTGGCGGGCCTGTACTTGTATCACAACAAGTTCGTGCTGAAGGAAATGACCTACGAGGACGAGGCCGTCGACGTCGAGCTAATGGAGGTTCCCCCTCCGCCGCCGCCGCCGCCGCCGCCGCCGCCCCCGCCGGACACCCCTCCGCCGCCGAAGCTTCAGGTGCGTGAACCGCAGATCAACACCCAGGCGCCTCCGCCTCCGGTGACTGTGGCCATCGAACCGACGAAGAAGGAAGACCGTCAGGAATACACGGGCCCGCCCGTGATCGTCCCCGGACCTCCGCCTCCGCCGGCTCCTCCCGCACCGCCGAAACCTTCGGTCATCACTAACCCGAGCTGGGCGCGCCAACCGCGCGGCGAATATCCTTCCCGCGCCGAACAGCGCGGTATCGATAGCGGCACCGTGGTCCTGAACTGCGCCGTTCAACCGAACGGTCAAGCGACGGATTGCCGAGTTGAGTCGGAAGACCCGACCGGCGCTGGCTTCGGCCAGGAAGCTATCCGGGCCATGCGCTCGGCCCGCCTGACGCCTCGCGAGGTTGACGGCGCGGCTCAGGGTGCTCGTGTTCGATACACGATGCGCTTCCGCCTGGAGTAGTCGCTCCATACGTGAAGTGACCGACGCTAAAGAAGACGCCCCGGAGGAAATTCCGGGGCGTTTTTCTTTGTCTGAAGCGCGGGCTGGCGCTTCGCCCGAACCTTGCGCATGGTTGGGGGCCAAGTCGGAGGAACCCGCCGTGAACAAGTTTGTCGCCGTTATCGCCGCCACAACGGGCCTCGGCCTGGTGCTGGCCGGCTGCGCCTACAACGAGAGCCTAGGCCGCAATCAGTTCCTGATCGTGGACGACAGCGCCCTGATCCAGCAGTCGAACGCGGCCTGGGCCGAGACGATCAAGTCGCAGAAGGTGTCGACCAATGCGGCCCAGAACGAGCGCGTGCGTCGCGTCGGCGGGCGGATCGTCCAGGCGGCGGGCTTGGCGGGCCGACCTTGGGACTATGCGGTGTTCGAGGATGCCAGCCCCAACGCCTTCGTCCTGCCGTCCGGTCAGATCGGCGTGACCACCGGCTTGCTGAAACTGGTCCAGAACGACGACCAACTGGCGACCGTACTGGGCCACGAGGTCGGCCATGTCGTCGCTCGTCACGCCGCCGAACGCTATTCGACCCAGTCCACGACGGGCCTGGTGCTGGGCGCGGTCCAGAGCCGGGCAGGGGACTATTCCCAGGCGGTCGGCGCCCTGGGCGGCATGGGCGCGCAACTGGGCCTGCTGCTGCCCTTCTCGCGCAGTCACGAACTGGAAGCGGACCGCCTCGGCGTCGATTACGTGGCGGCGGCGGGCTACAAGCCGTCCGAATCCATCGCCCTGTGGCGGCTGATGGCGCAGCAGCGCCAGACCGGCACGCCGGAATTCACCTCGACCCACCCCTCGGATCAGACCCGGATCACGGCTCTGCAGCAGTATATCGCCAGCCGTGGGTGGAACTGACGGGGGATAAAGCGAAATTCCTTCACAAGCGTATTGCTGACCGAGGCGAGGCCCGCTAGAGAACCGGCCTCGCGTTGATCGCGCCGCCTTAGCTCAGTTGGTTAGAGCGCCGGATTGTGGATCCGGAGGTCCTCAGTTCAAGCCTGAGAGGCGGTACCATCACTCCAACGAATCGCTTTCAGCGACGTGGAGTGGTGACGACATGAGTGACGCATCCCCCCTGTGGGACCCCCGCCAGTACAATCGGTTTGAAGCCCAGCGCGACCGCGCCGCGCTCGATCTATTGGTGCGTCTGCCCGAAGACTTCGACCCGTCCGAGATCTGGGACCTGGGCTGCGGCACGGGCCAGCACGCGGCCCTGCTGCAGCGCCGTCACCCGAACGCCCGTGTCCACGGGATGGATTCCAGCCCCGCTATGCTTGAGCAGGCGCGCGCCCTGTCCAGCGATGTCGAATGGACCACGGACGACATCGCCACCTGGGCGCCCGAACGGCCCGCTGACCTGATCCTGGCCAACGCCTCGCTGCAATGGCTGCCCGATCACGCCGCCCTGTTCGCCCACCTGGCCGGGGCGCTGTCGCCGGGCGGCTTTCTGGCGGTGCAGATGCCGATGGCCTGGGAGACGCGCCACCACACGATCATGCGCGAGACGGCGGCGGACGGGCCGTGGGCGGCGCTGCTGGCGGGCGTGGACACCATCGCGCCCCTGCTGGCGGCAGAGGTCTATTACGACGCCCTGACGCCCCTGTGCGACGACATCGACCTCTGGTCGACGACCTATCTGCACGTCCTGGCGGGCGAGAACGCCGTGCTGGAATGGATGAAGGGCACAGCGCTGCGGCCTTATCTGACGGCGCTGGCGGGCGATCCGCCGCTGCGGGACGCCTTCCTCTCAGCCCTGGGCCAGCGGCTGTCGGAAGCCTTCCCTAGGCGGTCGGAGGGGCAGACTCTTCTACCATTTCCTCGTCTATTTCTAATAGCGCAGCGTCGTTGACGCGGTGGCGATGCAGGTGCTCGACCGGGCATTTCAGCGTCGTCAGCGCGGCCTGAGCGGCGGCGTAGCCTGAGGATACGGCGGGATCGTAGGCCTTCCAGTCGCGGATATCGACGCCCTCGGGTTTGGGCAGGATCAGCAGGTCGGTGTCGGCCCGCGCCTGCTTCAGCTCCGCCTCGGTCGTCAGGGTGGCTGACCGCATCAGGATCGAAACAATGGGTGGTCCCTTCTTCCACGCGCCCGAGGCGATCCAGCGCCACCAGGACGGCGGGTCTTCCAGCGCCTTGGGATCGACGCCGCGCGTCTGGGACACGTCCACGCCGACGACGGGGCCATAGGTCAGGCGGCGCATGACCTCGCTGGGGAAGTTCCTCAGCACCGCGCCGTCCACCAGCACCTGACCGTTCATCACCACGGGCGGCATGACGCCGGGAATGGAGATGGAGGCGCGCAGGGCGTGGCGCAGCATCCCCTCGCGGTGCACCTCGACCTTGCCCGAGGTCAGATTGGTCGAGACGGCGAAGAAGGGCAGGGGCATGTCCTCGATGGCCACGTCGCCATAGGCGTCCTGCATCAGCCGCGTGACCTTGCGCGCATGGGTCATGGCGATGATGGGAAATGCGACGTCCGACAGCGGGTCGGACACGACGAAGGCCTTGCGGATGCGTTCGTCCAGTTCCTCGTCGGACCAGCCCAGGCCCGGCCCGGCGGCGATCACGGCCCCCATGGACGAGCCGCCGATGAAGTCGATGGGCATGCCGGCTTCACGCAGAGCCCTCAGGGCGCCGATGTGGGCATAGGCGCGGGCGCCGCCGCCCGACAGCACCACGCCCACCGCAGAACCGGTGACGATGCGGGCGATCCGCGCCGTGTCGTCGAACATCCCCTCGACGGCGTGGAACCAGCGGCCCGGCT
Organism: Parastrongyloides trichosuri; assembly: GCA_000941615.1. NCBI lineage: Eukaryota > Metazoa > Nematoda > Chromadorea > Rhabditida > Strongyloididae > Parastrongyloides > Parastrongyloides trichosuri. The sequence goes on from LM523264.1 coordinate 22,118, forward strand.
TGAAGGCCTCCAGCCAGGCGCGGGTCTTGGTCGGGCGGGCCATGTGGGCGGGGCGCAGCAGGATCAGGTCGGTCAGCGGGTGGGCTTCGTCCTCGACTTGCGGCGGGGGGAAGGGGCCGTGCGGGGACCGGTCGGCTTCCCCTACGATGAAGACCCTGTCCACCTGGCGGGCGCAGAGCGTGGCCCAGCCGGGTTCGTCGGATTCGGCGATGTAGAGGACGTAGTCGTGGGCGTCCTCGACGCCCGAGAACCATTCGGCGGCGGACGACAGGGCCGTGTGGTCGATGATGCGACAGGTGAAGCCCTGGGCCTCGACGGCGCGGGCCACGCGCTCGACAAAGCTGCGGATCGGCTGTTTGCGGGCGGAGATGAAGCCGAAGACGCTGGCGTCCGTGCCGGTCGAGTTGCGGTCGCGGGCGCGGGTCAGCATGACCTGACCCAGCTCGGCCATCAGCGACGGCTCGGCGCGCGCGGCTTCGAAGAAGGCGTCGCGGGGCAGGGCGACCACGTCGCTATCCCGCAAAGCCACGACATTGGCCATGTGGGTCGTGCCGGCCAGCATGGCCATTTCGCCCACGGGATCGCCGGGCTTGATGACGCCGATGAACTGCGGCCCGCGTCCGTTGTCGTCGCGGAAGACGCCCAGCCGCCCGGCCCGCAACAGGTAGAGGGTGTCGGCAGGATCGCCCGCCGAGAACAGCCGTTCGCCCCGCGTCAGGGCGAACCAACTGGCGCGGGTGTTCTTTGTGCCCTCGAAGACGCGCGCGAGGGCGGCTTCCAGCGTGTCGGGCGGCGTGTCGTGTCGTTCAGCAGCCATGAGGGAGGTTTAGGCCGGAATCTGCTCGACAGGAAAGCGGACGCTTCCCACCGGCGCGGAAGCCTCCTACACCTTGGGGCATGCCCAAGCTGATTTCCGCCGTCGATCGCAACAGTCCTGCTTTCAAATCGCTGGATGCGCACAATCGCGCCCTGCGGGATGAGCTTTACGAGAAGGTGGCCAAGGCCGCGCGGGGCGGGTCTGACGCCAGCCGCGACCGTCATGTGGCGCGGGGCAAGCTCTTGCCGCGCGACCGGGTCGAGCGCCTGCTGGATCCCGGCTCGCCCTTCCTCGAGGTCGGCCAACTGGCCGCCAACGGCATGTACCGGGAAGACGCGCCGGGCGCCGGCGTGATCGCCGGCATCGGCCGCATCGAGGGCGTGGAGTGCATGATCGTGGCCAACGACGCCACGGTCAAAGGCGGCTCGTACTACCCGCTGACCGTCAAGAAGCACCTGCGCGCCCAGACCATCGCCCAGCAGAACCGCCTGCCCTGCGTGTACCTGGTGGACTCCGGCGGCGCCA
>LM523265.1:0-29121 GCA_000941615.1 Parastrongyloides trichosuri
CGCGCATCTTGGCCACCTCCATGAAGTAGTTCATGCCAATGGCCCAGAAGAAGCTGAGACGCGGCGCGAACCGGTCGATCTCCATGCCCGCCGCCTTGCCCGCGCGCAGGTATTCGATGCCGTCCGACAGAGTGTAGGCCAGCTCGATATCCGCCGACGCCCCCGCCTCCTGCATGTGATAGCCGGAGATGGAGATGGAGTTGAACTTGGGCGTTTCCTTCGCCGTCCACTCGAAGATGTCGGCGATGATCCGCATCGAGGGCTCGGGCGGATAGATGTAGGTGTTGCGGACCATGAACTCCTTCAGAATGTCGTTCTGAATGGTCCCGGTCAGTTTGGCGTGGTCGACGCCCTGCTCCTCGCCCGCCACGACGTAGAGGGCCAGGATCGGCAGCACCGCCCCGTTCATGGTCATGGACACCGACATCTGGTCCAGCGGAATGCCGTCGAACAGGGTCCGCATGTCCAGAATGCTGTCGATGGCCACGCCCGCCATGCCGACGTCGCCCTTCACCCGCGGGTGGTCGCTGTCATAGCCCCGGTGGGTCGCCAGATCGAAGGCCACCGACACGCCCTGCTGACCCGCGGCCAGGTGCCTGCGGTAAAAAGCGTTGGAGGCTTCCGCCGTGGAGAAGCCCGCATATTGACGAATAGTCCACGGGCGGCCCGCATACATGGTCGGATACGGCCCGCGCACGAAGGGGGCGAAGCCCGGCAGGCCGTGGATGAAGTCCAGCCCGTCCAGCGCATCCGGCCCATAGGCCGTCTCGACCGTCAGCCCCTCGGGCGTGGTCCACGCGGCGCGGTCCGGCCCGGCGCCGGTTGCGCCCAGATCAAGGGCGACCTTGGAGAAGTCAGGGAAACTCATTGGGCGGCCTCCTCGAAGGCGGCGGCGAAGCGCACGGGCGCCAGCGCCGCAAACGTCCCGGCGACTGCAGGGGCGACAGGCGCGGGCGTCACCGACGCGGAACGCACGTCCGGGTCGACGAATTTGGTGACGCCGACAATCTGGGCGGCGCCGTCCTTGAAGGCTTTCTCAGCCATCTCGCGGGCGCGGGCGATGCGGGGCTGGATCACCCCGCCTTCCAGACAGGCGATGACGCCGCCTTCGGCCTCATAGACCTGGAGCTCGGCCCATGCCGCCTCGGCCAGTTCGCGGGTGCGCGCGTCCAGATACCAGGAGCCGCTGGCCGGATCGTCTACGCGGCCGAGGTTGGACTCCTCCATCAGGATCAGCTGGGTGTTGCGCGCCTGACGCTTGGCGAAGTCGTCCGGCAGGCCCGCCGCGCGGGTGAAGCCGTCCAGCACCACCGCATCCGCCCCGCCCACGGCCCCGGCGAATCCGGCGGCGGTCAGGCGCAGCATGTTCGGCCACGGATCGCGCGCCGACAGCATCCGCCGCGACGAGCGCGCCTCGATGATCGCCGGAACCTCGGCGCCGAACGCCCTGGAGACGCTGGCCCAGATCAGACGCAGCGCGCGGATTTTCGCCAGAGAGTCGAAATAGGCCTGATCCACCACGACGCCCAAAACGACGCCCTTCAGCGCCGCCTCTACGGACAGGCCCGCCGCCACGGCCGCCTTCACATAGGCCACGGCCGAAGACGCGGCGAAGGCCAGTTCCTGCGCGATGGAGCCGCCCGCCTCATGAGCCACGCGGCCCGAGGCCATGAACAGCGTCGCCTCGGGATAGGTCGCGGCGTGGGTCGCCGCCGCCTTGGCCGTCTCGCTCATCAGAGCCGAGAAATCGCCCGGCGCCCCGCCCGCCTCCGCATAGGCCGAGATCGGGTCGAGGTGGAAGGCCAGTTTGGCGCGAGGAGAACCCTTGGCGACCGCCGACAGGGCCTCGGCCGCCTTCACCCCGCGAACCCGGCGTCCAGCGCCACCGGCGCCAGCTCCAGCGCCACCCCGTCCAGTGCGCGCGCCAGCTTCGCAGTGTCCGCCGCTGCCGGCCCGGCGATCAGGATCGACGCCGCCCCGTTCTCCAGATCGGTCAGGATAGCGCGGTTCAGGGCGTCCGCGTCCTCGCCCTCGTTCAGCGCCCGCACGTCCCACGCCCGGCCTTCGGAATCCGAGGGCCGGGGCGCGAATACAGGCTCGCCCCCATTCGCCGTCCCATACAGCGGCTTCGTCGCCAGTTGGTCCGCATCCAGGTGGATGAGGCTCTCCAGCGGACGCTCCTTCAGCGCCTTGACGGCGGCCTCGCGCCACTCCAGCGGGGTCGGGACGGCGAACTCGGTCATTTACTCGAACTCCACCAGCACGTCGTCGGCGGCGACCGGATCGCCGGCCTTGGCCTTGACCGCCTTCACCTTGCCGTCGCGCTCGGCCTTGAGGATGTTCTGCATCTTCATGGCTTCGATGATGGCCACGGTCTCGCCGGACTTGACCTCCTGGCCCTCGACCACGGGGATGTCGACCACCAGACCCGGCATCGGCGACAGCACCAGCTTGGAGGTGTCCGCCGCCTGCTTCTCAGGCAGCAGAGCATACAGGTGCGCCACGTCGGGGCGCAGCACGCGCACCCGCGCCCGCGCCGCGCGGTGACGGATGTCGAAGCCGTCGGCGGCGCGCTTCACCTCGGCGGTGAAGGCGTCGTCGTCCAGCACCGCCTTGAACAGCGACAGGCCCGGACGCCATTCGATCTCGGACAGGGAGACCTCCTCGCCGTCGATGGCGACGATCAGGTCTTCGGCCTCGTCATAGCCGACCTCGACCTCATAGGCCGTCTTGTCGACCAGCACGGTCCAGTCGGTGCGCTCGCTGGGGTCGCCGTCCTGTTCGGCGATGACCTCGTTCATGGCCACGGCCGAGGCGATCAGGATCTTCACCTGCTCCGGCGTCGGCTCAAGGCCGTGGAAGCCCTCGGGGAACTCGTCCTTGATGTAGCTGGTCGACAGCTGGCCGGACTGGAAGCGTTCCTGGTCCATGACCGCCGCCAGGAAGGGCACGTTGTGGCCCAGCCCCGCCAGATGGGTGTCCTCCAGCGCGCGGGCCATGCCGCGCACGGCGTCGTCGCGCGTCTCACCCCAGGCGCACAGCTTGGCGATCATGGGGTCGTAGAACATGCTGATCTCGTCGCCCTCGCGGACGCCCGAATCGTTGCGGACCTTGGCGGCGCCGGCCTCGCCCTCCAGCGGCGGCGAGTAGCGGACCAGACGGCCGATCGACGGCAGGAAGCCGCGATAAGGGTCCTCGGCGTAGATGCGGCTTTCGATAGCCCAGCCGTTGATCGACAGGTCATCCTGCTTGATCGCCAGTTGTTCGCCCCAGGCGAGCGGATCATCTGCTCGACCAGATCGACGCCGGTGATCAGCTCCGTCACCGGATGCTCGACCTGCAGACGGGTGTTCATCTCCAGGAAGAAGAAGCTCTTGTCCTGACCGGCGACGAACTCGACCGTGCCAGCCGAGTCATAGTTCACCGCCTTGGCAAGCGCGACGGCCTGCGCCCCCATCGCCGCGCGGGTCGCCTCGTCCAGCAGGGGCGACGGCGCCTCTTCGATGACCTTCTGGTTGCGGCGCTGGATCGAGCATTCGCGCTCGAACAGGTAGACGACGTTGCCGTGCTTGTCGCCCAGCACCTGAATCTCGATGTGGCGCGGATTGACGATGAACTTCTCGAGGAAGACCCGGTCGTCGCCGAAGGCGGTCAGGGCCTCGGCCTTCACGGCGGCAAAGCCCTCGGCCATGTCGGCGTCGGAATGGGCGACGCGGATGCCCTTGCCGCCGCCGCCGGCCGAGGCCTTGATCATCACCGGATAGCCGATCTCGTTGGCGATCTTCACCGCCTCTTCGGTCGACTCGATCAGGCCCATGTGGCCCGGCACGGTCGAAACGCCCGCTTCAGCCGCAAACTTCTTGGACGTGATCTTGTCGCCCATGGCCTCGATGGCGTGCGGGTTCGGGCCGATGAAGGTGATGCCCTCGGCCTCCAGACGACGCGCGAAGACCGGGTTTTCCGACAGGAAGCCGAAGCCGGGGTGGACCGCCTCGGCGCCCGACTGGCGCACCGCGTCCACGATCTTGTCCTGGATCAGATAGGACTGGGCGGCGGGCGACGGCCCGATGTGGATGGTCTCGTCGGCCATCTCACAGGCCAGCGACCCGGCGTCGGCGTCCGAGTAAACGAGCACCGTCTTGATGCCCATCTTGCGGCAGGTCTTGATGATGCGAACTGCGATCTCGCCCCGGTTGGCGATGAGGATTTTCTTGAACATTTCAGTCCTTAAGGCACCAGAATTTCATACGACGACCAAATCCGAGCAGTCACATTCATTGAACGGAATTCTACCGGCGAATGCGGCTTGAACGTCGCCACTCTCAGGGATTTCGCAAACAATCACGAACTCGCGATCACGAGTCATGACGTGGTGCGTAGAAAGAAGCGCGACTATTTTTCCGTGAGCTTCTACGGCTTCTTCAATCAGGGAAACTTCATTTCGATCCGTCGAAAATNACGTCGTCGATGTAGCCAAGCCCGGCCGCGACGAAGGGGTTGGCGAAGCGTTCCTTGTATTCGGCCTCGCGCGCCGCCAGGGCCTCGGGGTCGCCGGCCTCCTTGCGGAAGATGATCTCGACCGCGCCCTTGGCGCCCATGACCGCGATCTCGGCGGTGGGCCAGGCGTAGTTGACGTCGCCGCGCAGGTGTTTGGAGCTCATGACGTCATAGGCGCCGCCATAGGCCTTGCGCGTGATAACCGTCAGCTTGGGCACCGTGGCCTCGGCATAGGCGAACAGCAGCTTGGCGCCGTGTTTGATCAAGGCGCCGTATTCCTGCTTCGTGCCCGGCATGAAGCCCGGCACGTCGACAAAGGTCACCAGCGGGATGTGGAAGGCGTCGCAGAAACGCACGAAGCGCGCGGCCTTGCGGCTGCTGTCGATGTCCAGCACGCCCGCCAGCGTCTGGGGCTGATTGCCGACGATGCCGACCGGCTGGCCGTCCAGACGGCCGAAGCCGCAGATGATGTTCTTGGCGAAGTCGGCGCCGATCTCGAAGAAGTCGGCCTCGTCGACCGCCTTCAGGATCAGCTCCTTCATGTCATAGGGCTGGTTCGGATTGGCCGGGACCAGAGTGTCGAGGCTGGCCTCGTCGCGATCCGGCTCGTCATAGGTTTCGCGGACCGGCGGCGTCTCGCGGTTAGACAGCGGCAGGAAACCGATCAGGCGGCGGACTTCCGACAGGGCCTCCAGATCGTTCTCGAAGGCGCCGTCGGCGACCCCCGACTTGCCCGCATGAACGCGGGCGCCGCCCAGATCCTCGTGGCTGACGATCTCGTTGGTGACCGTCTTCACCACGTCGGGGCCGGTCACATACATGTAGGAGGTGTCCTTCACCATGAAGATGAAGTCGGTGATGGCGGGCGAATAGACGTCGCCGCCCGCGCACGGCCCCATGATGACCGAAATCTGCGGGATGACGCCCGAGGCCAGCGTGTTCTGCAGGAAGATGTCGGCGTAGCCGGCGAGGCTCTCCACCCCTTCCTGAATACGGGCGCCGCCTGCGTCGAACAGGCCGATGATCGGCGCGCCCGCCGTCAGGGCCATCTTCTGGATCTTGACGATCTTGGCCGCGTGGGCGCCCGACAGCGAACCGCCGAACACCGTGAAGTCCTTCGAGAAGACATAGACCAGACCGCCGTTGATCGTGCCGCGCCCGGTGACGACGCCGTCGCCGGGGATGCGCTGATCCTGCATCCCGAAGTCGTGGCTGCGATGCTCCACGAACATGTCGGTCTCTTCGAAGGAGCCTTCGTCCAGCAGGACGCCGATGCGTTCGCGGGCGGTCAACTTGCCCTTGGCGTGCTGGCTGGCGATGCGCTTCTCGCCCCCGCCCAGCTTGGCGGCGGCGCGGCGGCGCTCGAGTTCCTCGAGGATGGCCTGGCTCATGGTTGGGCGACTCCCTGACTTCGTTCAGGGTCCAACAAGCCGCTTCGTTGCAAAAAGGCAATCGCAACTTTGCAAAAGGTGCGTAAGTGCGTAAGCCTGCCAAGGCGCACAGGCGTTTTTGCAAAGTTGCAACGCCGATGACCGATGCAGGGCGATGGCTGAAAAACTCTACCTCGGGACCAAGGTCCGCAAGCTGCGCGAGACGCGCGGCTGGACGCTGGAGCAGTGCGCCGGGCGGCTGGCGCTGTCGCCGTCCTACCTGTCGCAGATCGAGACCAATCAGCGTCCGGCGACGGCGCGGGTGCTGATCGCCCTGACACGGGCCTTCGACGTGGACGCCAGCCTGTTCGACCTGGACGGCGACGCCCGCCTGATCGCCGACCTGCGCGAGGCGACTACCGACGTCGCGGGCCACGCCGAGGCGCCGACGGCGGGCGAGCTGAAGCAGGCGGCCATGAACGCGCCCCGGCTGGCGCGACAGTTTCTGGCCCTGCATCAGGACTATCGCCGTCTGGACGAGCGGCTGAAGACGCTGAACGAGACGCTGGGCCGCGACGAACACGCCGCCGACGCCGCCCCCGCCCTGCCCTATGAGGCGGTGCGCGACTTCTTCCACTATCGCGACAACTACATCGACGCCCTGGACCGGGCGGCGGAGGATCTGGCCGCGCGGCTGAATCTGGGCGACGGCGTCCATCCGGAGCGCGAGCTTGAGACCGCCCTCAACGACCTGTGCGGCGTGCGCGTCGCCACCGGTCAGGGGCGCGGCGCCATGCGGCGCTTCGATCCGGGCGCGCGCATCCTCTATGTCGACGCCAGCCTGCCGGGCGCCACCCGCGCCTTCCAGATGGCGCACCAACTGGTTCGCTTACGGTTCGAGGACCTGATCGAGCACGAGCTGGACCGCGCCGCCTTCGACATCCCCGCCGCGCGCGACGTGTGCCGGGTCGGTCTGGCCAACTATGCGGCGGGGGCGCTGCTGCTGCCCTATCGTGCGTTTCTGGAGGCGGCGCGGGAGCTGCGGCACGACGTGGACCGCCTGCGCAACCGCTTTCACGTCAGCTTTGAACAGGCCTGCCACCGGCTGAGCACGCTACAGCGCCCCGGCTGGCGCGGCGTGCCCTTCTACTTCGCGCGGGTGGACATGGCGGGCAACATCACCAAACGGCACAGCGCGACGCGCTTCCAGTTCGCCCGCTTCGGCGGCGCCTGCCCGCTATGGAACGTGCATGAGGCGTTCAGCGCCCCGGACCGCATTCTGGTCAATCTGTCGGAAATGCCCGACGGCGCCCGCTACGTCTGCCTCGCCAAGAGCGTGTCCAAGCCCGGCGGATCGTTCCTGGAGCCGGATCGGCGCTATGCGCTGGGCTTGGGGTGCGAGATCGAGCACGCGGCCCAGTTGGTCTATGCGGACGGGCTGGACCTCAACGGCCCGCCGACGCGCATGGGGGTGAACTGCCGCATCTGCGAGCGGACGGACTGCACGCAACGGGCGTTTCCGCCGATCGACCGCACGCTGGCCGTGCCGGAGAATGAGCGGGGGGTGATCCCGTATGTTCTCAGCTGAATCCTTCTCCCGATGGGAGAAGGTGCCCCGAAGGGGCGGATGAGGGTTCCCGGCCTCAGTCGGCGTAAGCCGTATCGCAACGGCTGCCGCCGACTGACAGCTCGAACCCTCACCCTTTCGCCTGTTCCAATCGCTTCGCTCTTGGAGGCTCAAGCCCTCTCCCATCGGGAGGGGGTCAGAGTCAGCTCATCGTCGGGATGATGAAGCTGGAGTCTTCATGCTCCAGCGCGCTGTCGGGCCAGCGGGCCGTCACCGTCTTGGTCTTGGTCCAGAACTTCACGCCTTCCATGCCGTACTGGTTGGTGTCGCCGAAGCCCGAACGCTTCCAGCCGCCGAAGGAGTGGTAGGCCACCGGCACCGGGATCGGCACATTGATGCCGACCATGCCGACGTTGACGCGGGCGGCGAAGTCGCGGGCCGCGCGGCCGTTCTGGGTGAAGATGGCGACGCCGTTGCCGTACTGGTGCTTGCTCGGCAGGCTCAGGGCCTCCTCAAAGTTGGCGGCGCGGACGATCTGCAGCACCGGGCCGAAGATTTCTTCCTGATACGACGACATGTCCGTCGTCACATGGTCGAACAGCGACGGGCCGATGAAGTAGCCCTTCTCATGCCCCTGCAGGCTGAAGTCGCGCCCGTCTACGACCAGTTCGGCGCCTTCTTCCACGCCCTTGTTGATCCAGCCCAGAACCTTGTCCTTGTGGGTCTGAGTGACGACGGGACCGTAGTGGGCCTCGGCGTCGGTCGAGACGCCGACGCGCAGGTTCGGGATTTCCGAGACCAGACGCTCGCGCAGTTCATCGGCGGTGCGCTGGCCGACCGGCACCACGACCGGCAGGGCCATGCAGCGCTCGCCGGCCGAGCCGTAGGCCGCGCCGGTCAGATCCTTGATGACCTGATCCATGTCCGCGTCCGGCAGGACGATGCCGTGGTTCTTGGCGCCGCCCATGGACTGAACGCGCTTGCCGTGGGCCGCGCCCTTCTGGAACACATAGTGGGCGATGTCCGACGAGCCGACGAAGCTGACGGCGTGGATCAGCGGATGCTCAAGGATGGAGTCGACCGCGACCTTGTCGCCGTGGACGACGTTCAGCACGCCCTTGGGCGCGCCCGCCTCCATCATCAGCTCGCTCGGACGAGCCGACGAAGCTGACGGCCTTGATGTCCGGGTGGGTCAGGATCGCGTCGACCGCCACCTTGTCGCCGTGCACCACGTTCAGCACACCCTTGGGCAGGCCGGCTTCCAGCAACAGTTCGCCCAGACGCACCGGCAGCGACGGATCACGCTCTCTGGGTGAAGATGGCGACGCCGTTGCCGTACTGGTGCTTGCTCGGCAGGCTCAGGGCCTCCTCAAAGTTGGCGGCGCGGACGATCTGCAGCACCGGGCCGAAGATTTCTTCCTGATACGACGACATGTCCGTCGTCACATGGTCGAACAGCGACGGGCCGATGAAGTAGCCCTTCTCATGCCCCTGCAGGCTGAAGTCGCGCCCGTCTACGACCAGTTCGGCGCCTTCCTCGACGCCCTTGCTGATCCAGCCGGCGACGCGGTCGCGGTGCTGGGCCGAGACGACGGGGCCATAGTGAGCCTGGTCATCGGTCGAGACGCCGACGCGCAGGGTCGGGATTTCAGCGACCAGACGCTCGCGCAGTTCATCGGCGGTCTTCTTGCCGACCGGAACGACAACCGGCAGGGCCATGCAGCGTTCGCCCGCCGAGCCATAGGCCGCGCCGGACAGGTCCTTGATGACCTGATCCAGATCGGCGTCGGGCATGACGATGCCGTGGTTCTTGGCTCCGCCCATGGCCTGGACGCGTTTCCCGTGCTGGGCGCCGGTCTGATAGACGTAGTGGGCGATGTCCGACGAGCCGACGAAGCTGACGGCGTGGATGTCGGGATGGGCCAGGATGGCGTCGACCGCCGTCTTGTCGCCGTGGACGACGTTCAACACGCCCTTGGGCGCGCCCGCCTCCATCATCAGCTCGCCCAGACGCACCGGCACGGACGGGTCGCGCTCGGACGGCTTCAGGATGAAGGTGTTGCCGACGGCGATGGCGACGCCGAACATCCACATCGGGATCATGGCCGGGAAGTTGAACGGGGTGATGCCCGCCACCACGCCCAGGGCCTGACGCGAGGAGTAGACGTCGATGCCCGGACCGGCGCCGAGCGTATACTCGCCCTTCAGCGCATGCGGGATGCCGCAGGCGAACTCGATGACTTCCAGGCCGCGCTGGATGTCGCCCTTGGAGTCGGCGATGACCTTGCCGTGCTCGCTGGACAGCATCTCGGCCAGTTCGTTCATGTTCGCCTCGACCAGGCGCTTGAACTCGAACATGACGCGGGCGCGGCCGACGAGCCGACGAAGCTGACCGCGGCGATCGCCGGGTGGGTCAGGATCGCGTCGACCGCGACCTTGTCGCCATGCACCACGTTCAGCACCCCGGCCAGGTCCATGCCCAGGTTGGCCCCGGCCTCCATGAACAGCTCGGCCAGCCGCACCGGCACGCTCGGATCCTTCTCCGACGGCTTGAGGATGAAGGTGTTGCCCACCGCGACGGCGATTCCGAACATCCACAGCGGCACCATGGCCGGGAAGTTGAACGGGGTGATCCCCGCAACGACGCCCAGCGGCTGGCGCATCGAATAGACGTCGATGCCGGGCCCCGCGCCCTCGGTGTACTCGCCCTTCAGCACATGCGGGATGCCGCAGGCGAACTCGATCACCTCCAGCCCGCGCTGGATGTCGCCCTTGGAGTCGGCGATCACCTTGCCGTGCTCGGACGACAGCAGGCCGGCCAGCTCGTCCATCCGCGCCTCGACCAGGCGCTTGAACTCGAACATGACGCGGGCGCGGCGCTGCGGGTTGGTCAAGGACCAGCCTTCAAAGGCGGCCTGCGCCGACTGGACCGCACGGTCCATCTCGCTGACGGTCGCCAGCTGGACACGGGCCTGAACCTCGCCGGTGTTGGGGTTGAAGACGTCGCCGAAGCGACCCGACGCCCCCTCGAAAGCCGCACCGTCGATGAAGTGGCGAATATCGCGCATTGAACGTCTCTCCCGATGATTATGGTTCTTCGTGAACCTGCCCTAGCAGAGCGGGTCGGTCAGGCCCATTGCAATCTTGCAGGTGATGATGTGCATATCTGCATATGTTCGACTGGGATGATCTGAGGGTGTTTCTGGCGGCCGCCCGCGCCGGGTCTCTGGCCACGGCTGCGCAGCGGCTGGGCGTGGACGCGGCCACCGTCGGGCGGCGCGTCGCACGGCTGGAGACGGCGCTGAAGTCGACCCTTCTGGTGCGCTCGGCCGCCGGGCTGCACCTGACGGCCACCGGCGCCCAGTTGCTGGAGCGGGCGCTGGACGCCGAAAGCGCGATGGAGGCCGCCGGGCGCGTCACCCAGCCCGACCTGATCGCGGGCGCCGTGCGGATCAGCGCCTCGGAAGGCTTCGGCGGCGCGGTGTTGGCTCCCGCCCTGCCGGGCCTGCTGGCGGCGCATCCGGGACTGAACGTCGAACTGGCGGCCAGTTCCGGCTTCCTGTCACCCAGCCGCCGCGAGGTGGACATGGCCATCACTCTCAGCCCCGCCGACAGCCCGCGCCTGATCGTCGAGCCGCTGACCACCTATCAGCTGGCGCTCTACGCCGCCCCCGAACACCTGGAACGGCACGGGGCGCCCGATAGCATCGACGATCTGAACCGCTTCGACATGGTCGGCTATGTCGACGACCTGATCTATGCCCCCGAGTTGCGCTATCTGGAGGAGATCCGGCCCAATCTGCGGCCGCGACTGGCGTCCTCGTCCATCCGCGCCCAGCGGGACATGGTGGCGGCGGGCGGCGGCATCGGCGTCCTGCCGTGTTTTCTGGCCGAAGGGCTGACGCGGATTCTGGCCGATCAGGTGCTGATCGAACGGCGCTTCTGGCTCAGCACCCACCGCGAGGTTCACGGCGCCGCCCGGCTGAAAACGGTGCGGCGCTGGATCAAGTCCCTGTGCCGGGATCAGGCGCCCCGCTTGACCCCACTGCCAGGCTTGTCACAGTGAATTTCAACCTTTCCGCGAGGTGACCATATTTTACATTTTACACTCACCTAATCCGCCACTTCCACGGCTATGGTTCAGCCATTCCCCGGAGCGTGCAGAACTATGAAAATCGCGGTGTTAGATGACGATCCCGTCCAGTTGGAGTTCGTCTCCGAGGTCGTCCAGGACGCTGGGTATCGCGCCACTCTGTTTTCGCGCGGCCAGGCGCTGATCTCCGCCCTGCGCAAAGACACCTTCGACATGCTGATCGTCGACTGGAATCTGCCGGACCGTTCGGGTCTGGAGGTGCTGGCCTGGGCGCGCACCAATCTGAAGCCCGCCCCGCCCATGCTGCTGGTCACCAGCCGCGCCGAGGATGAAGACGTGGTCGCAGGCCTGGACGCCGGGGCCGACGACTACCTGCCCAAGCCCCTGTCCAAGCCGGTGCTGGCGGCGCGGATCAACGCCCTGATCCGTCGCGCCTACGCCCAGCCGACGACGCCGGGCGTCGAGATCTATGACGGAGTGTCCTTCCACGAGTCGGCCGGGGCCGTGACCCGTGACGGCCAGTCGGTGGCCCTGACGGCCAAGGAATACGCCCTGGCCCTGCTGCTGTTCCGCAACCTGCACCGGGCGTTGTCGCGGACCTATATTCTGGAGACGGTGTGGGGCAATGAGCCGGACCTGAACAGCCGTTCGCTGGACATGCACATCTCGCGCATCCGCAACAAGCTGGAGCTCCGGCCCGAGCGAGGCTTCCGCCTGACCCCCATTTACAGCTACGGATACCGCCTTGAGCGCGTCGCGGGGGCAGAACCCGGCCAGGACGCCTGAATGAAGACGCAGGTGGCGGAATGAAGACGGATTGGTCTGCGGCTCTGGCGGTTGCAGCGATGCTGGCCGCAGGAAGCGCCGCCGCACAGACTTCGGCCGCTCCGCCCGCGCCCCGCACGGCGTCTTCCGCCGCCGTCGAGACGCTCGACTATGTGGTCCAGCGCGGCGACACCCTGATCGACCTGGCGACCGCCTATATGAACCGGCCGCTCGACTATCGCCGGGTCCAGCGCGAGAACCGGGTCGCCAATCCGCGCCGCCTCGCGATCGGCCGCACCCTGGCCCTGCCGGTCGATCTGCTGCGCGCCGATCCTGACGAGGCGCGCATCGCCGGCTTCCGGGGCGCCGCGACCCTGAACCAGGACGGCCGATCCGCCGCCCCAGCCTCCGGCCAGACCGTGCGCGAAGGCGCCGTCCTCAGCACCGGCGCCAACGCCTTCGTCCGCCTGGCCCTGTCGGACGGCAGCCATGTGGTCGTGCCCTCCAACAGCCGCGTGCGCGTCAGCCGCCTGCGCCGCTACGCCATCAACGGCGCCGTCGACCACGCCCTGACGGTCGAGGCCGGTCGCGCCGAGTCGCGCGTCAGCCCCCGGCGCCGCCCAGGCGGCTTCGCCATCCGCACCCCCGTCTCGGTCTCGGCCGTGCGCGGCACCGACTTCCGCGTCTCCTTCGACGATGACGCCGACCGCTCGACCACCGAGGTTCTGGAAGGCGCCGTCGCCATCGCGTCGGGTCAGGCCGAAACCCTGGCCGCCGCAGATCAGGGCGTCAGCGCCGCCGCTGGCGCTGTGCGCCTGCTGCCCCTGCTGCCCGCGCCCGCCCTGGTTCGCCCCGACGCGCCGCACACCCAGGCGCAGGTCGCCTTCGACATCCAGCCCCTCCCCGGCGCCGAACGCTATCGCGGCCGCGTCGCCCAAGACGCCGGCATGATCGAGGCCTTCGCCGAGGCCGACAGCGCGCCCGGCGGCCCCCTGGTCTTCGGCGAGATGGAGGAAGGCGCCTTCTTCCTGCGTCTGACCGCCCTGTCGCCCGAGGGGCTGGAGGGCAAGGCCACCACCTACAGCTTCATCCGCGCCCGCAACGGCGTCGGCGGCCTGGCCTCGGCCCTGGACCAGCGCGACCGCCGCCGCTTCTACCGCTTCCGCTGGGAGGCCGAGGGCGTCGGCGAGGCGACCTTCCGTTTCCAGCTGTGGCGCGAGGCCGAGGACGGAACCGCCAACGGCCCCCTGCTGGTCGACCAGCCCGGCCTGACCGACGAGGCCTTCACACTCAGCGACCTGCCGCCGGGCGTCTACAGCTGGCGGGTGCAGGGCGCGCGCCATCGCTTCGGCCGTCTGCTGGAAGCCTGGTCCGAACCGCAACAGCTCCGCATCGGACGATAGCGCCGTGCCCGCGCCCGCAGGGCCGAAAGGCGGCTGGAGAGGCTGGCTCGGCGCCCGCCTGACCGGCCGTCGCGCCCTGGTCGAATGGGGGCTGGTGGCGACGCTGTCCGCCCTGCTGGTCGGCTGGATGGCGCTGACGCCTGTTGCCGACGGCGCCGACCACCTGGTCTATGACGCCCTGATGCGAGCCGAGGCGGGGCCGGCCGACGAAGACATCGTCATCATCGCCATCGACGACCGCAGCCTGGAGGCGTTGGGCCAATGGCCGTGGCCGCGCGACCTGCACGCCCGGCTGATCGACCGCCTGACGCAGGCGGGCGCGGGGCCTGTCGCCTACGACGTCCTGTTCACCGAAGCCTCCCCGCAGGACGACGCCCTGGCCGCCGCCCTGGCGCGCAACGGCAAGGTCCGCCTGCCGGTCGTGCTGGACGCCCCCGGCCTGAACGGAGCCGCCTTTCGCGAAGACGCCCCCGCGCCGATCCTGACCGAGGCGGCGGCGGGTCTGGGCCACGTCAACCTGACGGTCGACGACGACGGCGCCGTGCGCCGCCTGCCTCTCTATCTTCAGGCAGATGGGCGGACCTGGCCGCATCTGATCCTGCCCCTGGCCGCCGCCAAGGGCGCCGCACCCGCGCCGCCCGCGCCACACGGCGGCGACGAGCTTTTCGCCGCCTCGCCGGAGGCCCTGGTCTACCGCGGCCCGCCCGGCGCCTTCCGCACCCTGTCCTTCGCCGACGTGCTCAGCGGCGAGACGCCCGCCGCCTTCCTGAAGGACAGGCTGGTGCTGGTCGGGGCGACGGCGCCGGGCCTGGGCGACCGTTACGCCACCCCGGCCACGCCCCACGGCGAACTGCGCCCCGGCGTCGAGGTGCAGGCCGCCCTGCTCCAGACCCTGATCGAGGGAGGCGGCCCGCGCAGCCTGTCGCCCGCCTGGGTGCTGATCCTGTCCCTGCTGCCGCTCGGCCTGCTGGTCGCCGGCTTCCTGGTGCTGCGCCCGGCGGCCAACATGGCCCTGGGGGCCGGGCTGATCGTTCTGAACCTGGCCGGAACCGCCGTCGCCTTCCTGGCGGGCGGCCTGTGGTTCCCGCCCTCGGCCGCCGTGGCTGGACTGGCCCTGGCCTATCCCTTGTGGAGCTGGCGTCGTCTGGCCGCCGCCTCGGCCTATATGCAGAGCGAGGTCGAGGCCTTCGAGCGCGACGGCGTGCGCCTGACCGGCCGCGCTCAGGGCGGCGATGTCGTCGCCCGTCAGGTGGACGCCCTGCGCGCCGCCGTGCGCCAGGTGCGCGACCTGGAACGCTTCATCTCCGACGCCCTGCGAAGCCTGCCCGACGCCACGGTCGTCGCCGACCCTCACGCCCGCATCATCCTGTCCAACGACCGGGCCGAGGCCCTGTTCGGCGACCGACTGAGGGACGACGCCGACCTGCCCCTGCTGTTCCAGTCCCTGGGCGAACCGGCCTGGCGCCGCTTCCTCGATCCCGAGGGCGATCCCGGCGACATCACCACGCCCGACGGCCGCATCCTGAAGGCCGCCGCCGCCCTGCTGACCGACGCCGAGGGGCAGCCCGTCGGCCATATCGTGCGCTTCGCCGACATGACCCGTTTCCGCGCCGCCGAACGCCAGCGCGCCGAAGCCCTGCAACTGCTCAGCCACGACATGCGCGCGCCCCAGGTGTCGATCCTGACCCTGCTGGACGGCCCCGCGCCGCGACTGGACCCCATGGTCGAGCGCCGCATCGCCGACTACGCCCGCCAGACCCTCGACCTCGCCGAAGGCTATGTTCAACTGGCTCGCGCCGAGAGCCAGCCCTATCGCTCGGAGCTGCTGGACCTGGGCCAGGTCGCCATGGACGCCGCCGACATCCTGTGGCCCCAGGCGTCGAAGAAGGGCGTCCGCATCCTGACGCCCGACGGCGAGGAAGAGTTCCTGGTCCAGGGCGACCCCGCCCTGCTTCGCCGCCTGACCACCAACCTGCTCGACAACGCATTGAAGTACGGCCCGGCGGGCGGCGTCATCCAGGTCAGCCTGACCGGGGCCGAGGAAGACGGCCGCCCGGTCTGCGTCCTCAGCGTCAGCGATCAGGGGCCGGGCCTGTCGGAAGAAGCCGCGCGCCGCCTGTTCCAGGCCTTCGGTCACGGCGGCGCCGATCATCGTGGGGCGGGTCTGGGCCTCGCCTTCGTCCGCACCGTCGCCGAACGCCACGGCGGAACCATCCGCCACCAGCCCGGATCGCCGGGCGCGACCTTCATCCTGACCCTGCCCAGGCTCACGGAAGAGGCATGAAGCTACAGGCGGTCGGCCCTAGTCCGCCGCATCCAACTGCGCCACCGCCGCCTCGGCCAGCAGGCCCGGCGCGGTTTCGGCCTGACGCCGTCCCAGGATTGCGACCGCCGAGGCGCGGTAGGCCCCCGCCTCATTCCCCGGTCCGGTCAGGATCACCGTCAGGCTGTGCGTCTGGCGGCCCTGGCTCCACCACTGCGGCAGGCGCGGCGCATCGGTCCACTCGCCCTGGCGCGCATCGACGTCGGTGAAGACGCCGGTCTTCTGCGGCCGCACCGCATAGGCCGTCTCGACCCGCCAGGCGGTCTTGTCGTCCCCCTCGCGCCAGCCGCGCGCGCTCAACGCCTGACGCACGGCCTCGGCCGCCGCGCGGTCGGCCTCGCTCGGCGCCTCGGCCTCAAGCAGGCGATAGGCGGTCACGTTCGCGGGCACGGCGGCCGACAACTGCGTCTCGACGCGCGGCGCAGAGGCGCAGCCCGCCAGAACGGCCGCGCTGACCAGAGGAAGAGCCAGACGAGTGATCATGGCTGCGATACCTGCCCCGCCGCGCCCTCCAAGTCCACAACGGACGACTCCCGCAAGGCCGAAAAGCGCGCCGGCCTAGCCCCCGGACGCCAGCGCGCCCGTCACGCTCAGCGTCCCGTCCGCGTTCTCGACCACGCCCAGCTCCTCGATCCGCGCCCCGCCCTGCTCCAGCGCCGCCAGCCAGCCGAAGGCCTGGGCCGTCGTCACGCGGTCCAGCCGAAAGCCCAGCCGCCCGCCCTCGGACATGCCCAGCGTCGGCTGCCCCCCCGCCGCCGGGGCGGTGGAGGCGACCAGAGCCTGCAGATCGACCGCCTCAGCCGGTCGCACGCCGCGCTGGATCACGGCCGTCTCGACCTGCGCCAGTCGCCGCTCGGCGGCGACGCGGGCGCGGGCCTGATCGGCCTGCCAACCGTCCAGCGGCCGCACCACGCCCAGCCAGCCGACGACGCCCAGCACTAGCGCCCCCATGACCGCCAGCATCCGCCGCTCGCGCAGCGACCGACCGTCCCACCAGGCGGCGACGGAAGAGAACAGGGCCTTCATCGGGCGCCTCCGATCGTGAGCGTGCTGACCATGCGCCCGCCTTCCTCGGCCGAGGTTTCATCGACCACCGCCAACCCGGCTTCGGCCAGATCGGCGCGCACGGCGTCCAGATCATTGAACGTCGGATGGGCCAGGGTGACGCGCAGCCCCTCGCCGCCCAGGGTCGCGTCGTCCAGTTCGGCGCCCGGCACGCGCTCGACGGCGGCGAAGACGGCGGCCATCGCGCGCGCGGTCCCGCCCGGCGGCGCCCCAGCGTCGTGGCGGCGCAGAGCCTCCGGCGCCGGATCGTCCGCCGTCGCCAGCTCAGGATAGAGCTTCACCGCCCCCGCCCTGGCGCCGGCCTCGGCGCGATCGGCCGCCGCGCGGTCGCGCAGCCCTTCGGCCGCCATCAGGATCAGGGGCGAGACCAACAACGCCGCCGCCAGACCGGCCGCCAACCGCCAGCCCCTGGCCGCCTGTCCCCGCTCGCGCCGGTCGTGGACCTGCAACAGATCGACCGGCGCCGCCATCGCCCCCGCCGCCAGGGCCGCGTCCAACGCCTCCCCTTCCAGCCAGGTCAAAGAGCGCCCGGCCGCAATCGCCTCCGCCAGATCCGGCTGGACCGTCACGGCGAACGCCGGGCCGCGCAGCGCCACGTCGGCCCCCGCCTGTGCGGCCGTCAATGTCCCCGCCTCCAGCGGTGCGGGCAGGCACAGATTGTCCGGCACGACGGCCTCGGGCCGGATGTCGAAGGTCTCCATCCAGCGCAGCCAGGCCTGCAATAGCTTGGCCGACACCGCCGCCGTCAGGCGCGGCCCGCCATCGACCGGCGCCGCGCCCAGGGCCACGTCCAGCCCCTCGACCTCGCCCGCCGCCTGATCGCGCAAAGCCCAGCGCGCGGCGGCTCTAGTCTGCGCCATATTGCCCGGCGGCAGGTCCAGCCAGCGCGTCATGACGTCCGCGCCCGGCGCTACGGCGATGGTGCGCATCGGCGGCGGAGCGTCGGCCTGATGCGGGTCCAACTCGCCGCGTCCGACGACACGGCCCTCGCGATCGACCAGCAGGAAACGCGCGGGCAAGGTCGCGTTGGTCGGGATGAACAGGATGCGGGCGTGGCTCATTCTTCCATGCTCATTCTTCAGGCGTCCAGCGACGGATGACGGTGCGCGCCGCGCCGTCGGGCGCGACGTGGATCAGGGCGGTGCGGACGGCGCGGGCGTCGCCATGCTCGATCTCGACCCTCAGGTCGAAGTAACGGGTGGCCAGGGTGATCTGGCCCTTGGCCTCTTCGTCGACGACCACGCCCGACAGGGCGGGTTGGGCCCAGAAGGCGTCCGGGCTGCTCCAACCCGTCGCCGGGCGCGCAGCGATGGCCGCCTTGGCCGCGTTCAGGCCCACCACGCCCCGGCTGATCGCGACCAGCAGAACGGCGTCCTGCGGCTCCAGCGTATTCACGTTCAGGGGCGACAGCCGCGCTTCCGGCAGGGCGCACAGATAGGGCCTCAGACGGCGATAAAGGGCGTCGTCCACGCCCGCCACGGCGCGCAGTTCGCTGACCTCGGCCAACATGACCCCGCCGGTGCGATAGGGCGTCGGGCGGCTGGCGTAAGCGGCGTCCTCCGCCCCCTGCGCCGAAACCTCGTCGTCGCCGTCCATCCAGTCGGTCAGGGCCGCCGCGACCGCCGCCATCCGCCCGCGCGGCAAGCCCAGCGCGACGCCGAGCGCGGTGAACTGCGCCGCCCCTTCGGGCCGCGCGATCAGATCCTCGCCCTGCCCCAGCACCAGACTGTTCAGATTGAAGCAGGACTGGCCGTCGCGGATCACCGCCCGCCCCTCGCCCTCTTCCAGCGGCAGGGCGAAGACGCGGCCGTTCCACTGCGGCTGAAGCGGCGTGCGCGCGGGATCAGCGCGAACCAGGTCGGACAGTCGCCGCCGCGCCAGCGCCTCCGCCCCCGCCGCAAAGCCTTGCGCCTGCGCCTGGCTCTCGGCGTTGGTGGTGCGGCGCACGGAAAAGCGCACATCATCCAGCAGCACCACGCACAGCGCCGCCATCACCGCCACCAGCAGCAGGACGGTCAATAGGGCCATGCCCCGACGATCGCGCGCGTCCGGCTTCATGCGGCCGCGACCAGAAACAACTGTTCGACCGGGCCGAAGCCGTCGAGCGTCAGCGTCACCCGTACGGCGTCCGGCAAGGGCCGGTCGCTGCTGGCGGAAAAGGCGGGCGCCTCGGACCCGTTCTGGATGAAGGCGACGCGCGCCTCCTTCACGCCGCGATACAGCACCTGCGGCGGTCCGGCCCGCGCCCCGTCCAGATTGGGCGCCACCCGCCGCTCCAGCCGATCCTCGACCAACCGATATTCGACCCTTTGGACCGAGGCGCGCGGCGCACCGTCCGGATTGCTCCAGCCGCTGCGGGCCAGCACCAGCAGCGGATCGCCCGGAGACTGCGGCCCCATGATCGCCTGCGGCGCTGGCCGCCCCGTCGGCCCGCGCACCCGCCGCCCCGTCGCCTGCGCCAGATCGGCGCGCAGCAGGGCGCGGGTACGTTGCAGCGCCGCCACCCGGTCCGCGTTCGCCTTCACCGCGAACCGATTGTCGATCGATTGCCCCAGCACCAGCGCGCCCGCCCCCGCCAGCAAGGCGAAGATCAGCAGGGCGATCATCACCTCGACCAGTGTAAATCCGGCCCTTTTTCTTGCGCTATCGCTCGCCGCGCGGCGGCTCGCTGCTTGAGCGGATCGGCGATCTTTCCTCATGCGCCCGCCGCCCGGAACAGCACGCGCTCGGCGGCCTGTTCCTCATCGGCGAAGATGCGCACGTCGATGCGGCCGACGCCCGGCATGTCGGTCGCGCTGACCACCCGCACCCAGCGCCATTCGCGCCCGCCCAGCGACGCCTGCCCCGAGGTGCTGCCGCTGGGCAGGTCGCGCGCGATCATCGCCTCGGCGGCCACATTGTCGGCGACGACGCCGCCCAGCGTCCGCGTCTCGACCCGCGCTGCCGAACGCGTGCTCTCGCCGGACAGGTTCAGCAGCGCCATCGCCGCCAGACCGAACACGGCCAGCGCCACCAGACACTCGATCAGGGTGAAGCCCGCGCGGGACGAACCCTCACTCATGGATCGTCACCTCGCCCGCGCCATCGATGGCGACGGTGACGGCTTGGCCCTCGCGCTCCAGCCGCACGCTGGCGGCGTCGGCGCCGCCGGTCGGGTCGAACACAGCGCGCGCGGCTCCGGCGACGGCGGCGCCCTCGCCCCACGCCTTCGCCGCCAAGGCGCCGGTCAAAGGCGTCCAGACGGCGCCGTCGAAACTCTCGAAACCATAGCCCGCCGCATCGGCGCGCAGAGCCACCGGGCGATTGGTCATTACCGCCTCCTCGCGCGCCAGCGTCAGGCGCGCGGCGAACCGTTCGGCCTCGACCGCCAGCGTCGGGCGCGGGTCCGGCATGGACAGCACCACCGCCCCCGCCGCCACGCCGATGATGGCGATGACGACGAGCAGTTCGACTAGGGTGAAGCCCCGCCTGCCGTCATTCTCGGGCCTGACCCGAGAATCCAGCCACGCCGACGGGCGCCGTTGAAACGTTGCATCCCGGTGATCCAGCCGCATGTCTATGGATCCTCGGCACAAGGCCGGGGATGACGTGAGGGGGGTGGAAGGACGGGCCTCAGCCCTGCCAGTTGCCGATGTCGGCGTCATTCCCCTCGCCCCCTTCCTGACCGTCGGCGCCGAAGGACCAGATGTCGAACTGGCCGCCGTGGGCGCTGCGGCGGCGATACTGATAGGGGTTGCCCCACGGATCTTCCGGCAGGCGGCGGACATAGCCGCCCTGACGATAGCGTTCCGGCCGCGCCAGATCCGCAGGCGGCGCGGTCAGGGCCTTCAAGCCCTGCTGGTCCGTCGGGAAGGTCAGATTGTCGAGGCGATAGGTCTCCACCGCCTGCTCCAGCACAGAGATGTCGGCCCGCGCCTTGCCGACCATGGCCTTGTCCTGACTGGGCAGGACGTTGATCGCCACCACCGTCGCCAACAGGCCGATGATGACGATGACGACCATCAGTTCGACAAGGGTGAAACCTTGTCGTGCGCTACCGCTCGCCGCGCGGCGGCTCACTGCTTGAGCGCGTCGGGCGCGCGCCTTGGCGATGTAGCGCAAGCGTCGGGCGCAGGTCTTGAGAACGGACATCAATGCCTCTCTCACCCCAGAGCCAGGGTGTTGATCTGAAGGATGGGAAGCAGGATCGACAGCACGATCACGGCGACGATCCCGCCCATGACCACGATGATCGCCGGCTCCAGCAGGCTGAGCATCACGGCGGTGAAGTTGGAGAATTCGCGTTCCAGATAATCTGCCGCGCGCTCCAGCATGGGCTCCAGCCGACCGCTGCTTTCGCCCGACGCGGTCATGTAGACGAGGATGGGCGGGAAGACCTCGACGCGGCGCATAGCGGCCGATAGGCCCCCGCCTTCGCGCACGGTCTCGGCCATCTGTTCGGTGGCGCGGCGCAGGGCGCGGTTGGAGACGGTGCGGGCGGTGATGGTCAGCCCCTCCAGCACCGGCAGGCCCGCCGCGATCATGGTCGACAGGGTGCGGGCCATGCGCGCCCCGTGCAGGTCGCGCGTCAGCCGTCCGACCAGCGGCAGCCTGAGCACCCAGGCGTCCAGCTTCAGCCGCACCGCTTCGCGCCGCCGCGCGATCAGCCCCGCGGCGACGACGGCGGCGATGACCAGCGCCATCAGCCAGCCCCAGTCCCGCATCAGGTCCGACAGACCGATGACCAAGCGTGTCAGCAGCGGCAGGGTCTGGCCCATGCTGTCGAACTGATCGACCACCTTGGGCACGATGTAGGTCATCATGGCGACGATGACGCCCAGCGCCACCACCGCCAACACGCACGGATAGACCAGCGCCGTCAGCACCTTGCCGCGAACCGCCTCGTCCCGCTCCAGTCCGTCGGCGAGACGCTCAAGGATGGGCTGGAGCGCGCCCGACTGCTCGCCCGCCGCCGTCATGGCGCGATACAGCGGCGGAAAGGCCGCGCCCTGCTGGCCCATGGCGTCGGACAGGCGGCGCCCTTCGATCACTCCGGCGTGGACGCCTTCCAGCACGCGGCGCACGTTGGGCCGGTCCGCCTGAAGCATCAGATTGCGCAGCGCCTCTTCCAGCGGAGAGACGGAAATCAGCGTCGCCAACTGCCGCGTCGTCAGCGCCAGCGCCTTGGACGACAGCCGCCCGGCCTTTCCGGGTTTCGTCGCCGCGACCGCGCCCGCGCCCGCGCCCGCACGGCCGGGCGACAGCTGCAACGGCGCCAGCTGGCGTTTCGCCAGCGCCTTGCGCGCAGCGGCCTCGTCGGCGGCGGTCACGGAGCCGCTGACCGTCCGCCCGGCGGCGTCGGCGGCGATGTAGTCAAAGGCCGCCATCAGGCCGCGACCTCTTCGGCGGCGGTCTCCTGACGCGCCACGCGCAGGGCCTCCTCGACGGAGGTGACGCCTTCCAGCACCAGCGCCCGCGCCCGGTCGGCCAGCGTCCCGCCGCGCGCGAAGGCGGCGTCGAACACCGCATCCTCGTCGGCGCCCGAAGCGATCAGGCGGCGCACCTTCTCGTCCACCGTCAGCGTCTCATAGAGGCCGATCCGCCCGACATAGCCGGTCGAGCCGCAGTCAGTGCAGCCGTGCGGCCGCCAGACGCGCACGCCTTCTTCGGCGCCGATCAGGCGCGCCGTCGCCTTGTCCGCCGTCTCCTCGATCCGACAGTGCGGGCACAGCCGCCGCACCAGCCGCTGCGCCACCACCCGCCGCAGGGACGAGGCCAGCAGGAAGGGCTCCACGCCCATGTCGCGCAGGCGCGTCACCGCCCCGGCCGCGTCGTTGGTGTGCAGCGTCGACAGCACCAGGTGGCCGGTCAGGGAGGCCTGAACGGCGATAGCCGCCGTCTCCGTGTCGCGGATTTCGCCGACCATGACCACGTCCGGGTCTTGGCGCAGAATGGCGCGTAAGCCAGCAGCGAAGGTCATGCCGACCTTGGGATTCACCTGCGTCTGGCCCACGCCCTCCATGGCGTATTCGACCGGATCCTCGACCGTCAGGATATTGCGCGAGCCGTCGTTCAGCAGCGACAGCCCGGCGTACAGGGTGGTGGTCTTGCCCGAGCCGGTCGGCCCGGTGACCAGCATGATGCCGTTCGGCTCGGCCAGCGCATGGCGGAAGGCCTCCAGCGCGGCGGGGTCCATGCCCAGCCGGTCCAGCGTCAGCCCGGCCTGATCCTTGTCCAGAATCCGCAGCACCACCCGCTCGCCCGCCCGCGACGGCAGGGTCGAGACGCGCACGTCCAGCGACTTGCCGCCCAGCGTCAGGGGGATGCGCCCGTCCTGGGGCTTGCGCTTCTCGGCGATGTCCAGCCGCGCCATGACCTTGATGCGCGACACCAGCAGCGGCGCCACGCGCGGGTTCAGGCTCAGCGCCTCGCGCAGCACCCCGTCCACCCGCATCCGCACCAGCAGGCGCGTCTCATAGCTTTCCAGATGGACGTCCGAGGCGCCGATGCGGGCGGCCTCGGCGATGACGCCGTTGATCAGGCGGATGACCGGCGCGTCGTCCGTGGCGTCCAGCAGGTCCGCCGCCGGAATGTCGTCCACCAGACTGTCCAGCCCCACCGGCAGGGACAGGTCGTCGCCGTCGGCCGCCGTCAGTTGCTCGCCCGCATAGACTTCCGACAGCTTGCGGTCGAAGGCGGCGGCGCTGAGCGGCGTCGCCTCCAGCGGGCGGCCCAGCGCGCGGCGCGCCTCGACCAGGGCCAGAGGATCGGCGCCCTCGCGCACCCCGACCGCCATCACCTCGCCCGCCGCCAGCAGCAGGACGCCGTGGGTCTTGGCGAAGCCATAGGGCAGGCGCGGATCGACGACGGTGATCACCGGGCGGCTCCCGCCACAGGCGGCAGCGGCCTGGCCGCGACCGGCGCCACGGGTGCGATGACCAACGGCTCGCCCGCTGCCGGAGCCGCAGGCGGCTGGGCCTGCATATAGTCGCGCAGCAGGGCGTCCAGGCTGGGCTCGCGATCGGGGTGAACGCGCTGCTGCTCGCCGCGCATATAGCCCCAGCGATCCGCCGCCAGCCCCTGCGCATCCGCCGTGGTGCGCAATATGGTCGGGCGCAGGAAGACCATCAGATTGGTCCGTCCCCGCTCGCGGCTGGTCGAGCGGAACAGGACGCCGACGCCCGGAATGTCGCCCAGCCCCGGCACCTTGCTGGTCTCCAGCCGGTCGTTCTGATCCAGCAGGCCGCCCGCCACGGCGATGTCGCCGTCATCGACGACCAGCGTCGTCTCCAGCTCGCGCTTGTCCAGGATCAGGTCGTTGGCGCCGCTGGTCAGCAGGCCGTTGATGCTCGACACCTCCTGCCGCAGGGTCAGGGTGATCGAGCCGCCCGCATTGATCTGGGGCCGCACCGTCAGGCGCACGCCGATGTCCTTGCGCTCGGTCGTGGTGAAGGGGTTGGAGTTGCCGTCCAGAATGGTCTGGCCGGTGGTGATCGGCACCTCCTGCCCGACTAGGAAGGTGGCCTCTTCATTGTCCAGCGTCATGATCGACGGGGTCTGCAACAGGTTGGAGCCCGCGTCCGTCTTGGCCGCATTGATGATGAAGCCGAACAGGCCGTCGCCCCATTTTCCGCCCGCCCCGCCGACGAAGCCGTTGGCGCCCAGCAGGCTGTTCAGGGCCAGATTCTGCAGCCGCTCGCGCAAGGGATCATCCTTGTCGAGTTGTCCCGCCGCCGCCCCGCCCGCGATGGGAACCAGCGGCGCCGCGCGGTCGGAATAGTTGGTCAGGCCGACGCCCTGCTCGCCCGCCATCAACCACTGCACGCCCAGATCGCGCACGGCCTTGTCGCTCAGTTCGACGACGATGGCCTCGATCAGCACCTGCTGGCGGCGCACGTCCAACTGGCGGATCACCTCGGTCAGGGTGCGTTGCAGGTCCGCCGGACCGGAGATGACCAGGGCGTTGGCGCCGGGGAAGCGGGCGATGGTGGCGCGCTGGCCGGTGGCGGTGACGGTGGTCGAGCCCATCGGCCCGCTGTCGCCCTCGCCCGTCGTGGTCAGGGCGCCCTGCCCCATACCGCTGGTCGTATTGGTCGCCCCCGCGCGGGCCGTGCGCAGGCGCGGCGACGACGAAGCAGCCGCATCGGCCGGCTGGCCGACGATCTGTTGCAGGACCGGCAGCAACTGCTCGGCGTCGGCGTGCTCCAGGAAAACGACGTTGACGTCCTGACTGGCCCGCGCCCGGCCGTCCAGATCGGCGATCAGGCCGCGCACCCGCGCCAGCGCCTGCCCGTCCCCGCGCAGCACCAGGGCGTTGGAGCTTTCGACCGGGGTGATCGTCACCAGGCCGGGACCGCCGGGGCCGCCCGTCACCTGTTGCAGCACGCCCGCAATCTCGCGCGCCGAGGCGTTCTCCAGCGCCACCACCTCATAGGCCGAACGGTCCACGTCGATGCGGCCCACCAGCGCCCGGATGCGCGACAGGTTGTCGGCGAAGTCGGCCACCACCACGCTGTTGGCGCCGGGGTTGGCCAGCACCTGCCCCTGCGCCCCGACCAGCGGCCGGATCGTCTCGGCGGCCGAGGTCGCGTCGATGTGGCGAAGGGTGAAGACCTCGGTCGAGAACCGCTCGGCGCCGACCGTGGCCGGACCCTGCGCCGCGCCCTGCGCCGGACTGATGCGATAGGCGCCCGAAGACGTCGGCGTCACCACCAGACCATTGGCTCGCAGCGTCGACAGGAAGACCTCGAACAGCTGGGCGCGGGTCAGGGGACGCGGGCTGGACACCGTCACCGTGCCCGTCACCGCCGGATCGACGATGAAGGTGCGCCCGGTCGTGCGCGCCACATCCTGCACGAAGGCGCGGATGTCGGCGTTCTGGACGTTCAGCGTCTGGCGCGATTCCTGCGCCATCACCGGCGCGGCGGCCAGCGGCTGGACCGCCAGAACAGCGGCCAGAACGCCGGTCAACAGAGAGCGGCTTCCAGAGCGACGACTGGGGGCCTTCATGGGCGCGTCCTTACGGTGGTGGAGCGGACTTGGCCGTCGCGCTCGAACTGGATCTGGGCCGAGGGAGCGTCGGCCAACTCGCCGCGCAGGGCGGCGAGCGCCTGCGGGCTGTTCAGGGCCGTGCCGTTGACTGACAGGATGACGTCGCCTGAGCGCAAGCCTGCGTTGCGCAGCTCGCCCCCGTCGCCTGAGGCGGACACGGTCAGGCCCTTGATCCCCAGGCCCTGAATGCGCGGCCGCAGCCCCGCCTGGGCGATCAGACGTTGAGGATCGACCACTGCGCCCTCTGCCGAGGCCGGTTCAGGCGTCGACGCGGCCGGAGGCGCCGCCGTCGCGGGCGCAACAGAGGCTGCGCCGGACGTCATATCGGGGAAGTCGAGACGGAACGGCGCGCCGCCGCGCGACAGCATGACGTGGTCGGGGGCGACGGCGCTCAGGGTCAGCCCCGGCTCCACCTCCTCGCCCGCGCCGACCGAGACCTGGCGTCCGTCCGCCAGGCCGATGATAGCCGAGCCGCCGCCCGCGCCGTCCGCGCGCACGCCGAACAGGCTCAGGCCGCCGCCGTCCGACGACGCCGCCTCGGCCCCGCCCCCGCCGTTGCGGAAGAAGGCGTCGAAGCGCGACAGCACGCCCAGGTCGACTTCCGGCAGAGGCCGCGCCTGCGTCGCTTGCGGCGTCGGCGCCGCGAACAGCCAGACCAACCGCCCGGCCTGCACCAGAAGAAGCAGGATCAACGCCGCCTCGACCACGCGCCGCAACGGCGGACGACGAAGGGATAGGCGGCCAAGGGACAGGCCGCCCTTGCCCCACGAAACGGCGCTCAGTTTGCGAAGGCCAGCGAGCAAGGAAGACATCCCCAACGGCCTCTCGCGGCCGCACCGCCTCCCTAGGCGGATGCTCCGTACCCGGCTCGCTCCGAACCATGACAGCGCCGAGAAGTTGTCACGACAGATGCGGCGGGTTCGGACGTTTCGTAATGAAAGTGCAGATATCCCATTCCGCTCATCCCGGCGGACGCCGGGATCCAGTAAGAGCTGCGAGCAAACGGGTTTGAGATTGCGGAGGGCGTAGCCAAAGCACTGGATCCCGGCGTCCGCCGGGATGAGCGGTTGAAACTGCAACACCCAAACAAAAAGCCGGGAGGCCGCTAGACCTCCCGGCTCAAATGTTCAGGCGCGGTCTGCGCTTAGAAACGCGCCGTCAGGCTGACCGAGGCGCTCTGACCCAGATCGTACTGGTTGATGCGGATCTTGTTGCCCTTCTCCTGATACTCCTCGAAGTCCGTCCCCAGCAGGTTGCGCAGCTCCAGGGCGAAGCCCAGGTCGCGGCCCTTCACGGTGAAGTCCTTGCGATAGACGAAGTCGAGGAAGGCGCCCGGCTCCTGCACATAGTCCGGCTCGCGCGCCGTGCCGACGCCCGCGCCGCGCGCGGTGATCCGCTCCGAGACATAGTTCAGGATGAAGGTCGCCTGCGAGCGGGCCGTGTCGTCTTCCCAACCCAGCTGCAGGTTGGCGACGTGCTCCGACTGGCCCTGCAGACGGCTGCCGTCCTGGATGAAGAAGGACGCCTGTTCCGGACGGCCGCCGCCACCCAAGGTGATAACGGTGTCGCCGTCGCCGACCGAAACCTCAGAGTCCGACCAGGTGTAGTTGGCCTGCACCAGCCAGCGCTTGTTGGAGATGAAGGCCGCCTGATCGGCGAACTCGAAGTATTTCTTCACCTCGGCCTCGACGCCCATGACGGTCGCTTCCGGCGCGTTGAGGAAGGTCTGCTGGCGCTGGTTGCCGACGTCGACGATCACCGCTTCGACCGGCTTGTCCAGCTTCTTGTAGAAGACGCCCGCCGTGACGAACTGCTGGCGGCCGAAATACCATTCCCAGCGCGCGTCCAGGTTCAGGATCTCGGTGTCCGTCAGATACGGGTTGCCGATGAAGACGCGATCGCTTTCCGGGTCGGTATAGGCCTGGGGCGCCAGTTCGCGGAACTGCGGACGGCCGATGGTCTTGGACGCGCCGAAGCGCAGTTGCTGATCCTCGGTGAAGTTCCACGTCGCGGTGAACGACGGCAGCCAGTACTGCTCCTCGATCTCGGTCGCCTCATAGGACGAGGTTCCGCCGAACAGGTCGCGCGGCGTCACGCTCTGCTGGCCGTCCTCGAAGCGGACGCCGAAGGTGGTGCGGATGGTCGGCACGAACTCGGCGTCGACCATGGCGTAGATCGCATTGACCTTCATGTCGGCGTCATAGGCGTTGGCGCCGTTCGAGCCGGCGATCTCGCGCAGCTGCAGGGTCCACGGATTGATGTTGAAGTCCGAGAACAGATAGTCGATCCGCGCGCGACGCTGGCTGTCGGTCAAGCCGTTGACGGCCTCGAACTGCAGGCNGCTCCGCCCACCGCTGTACAGCGTCCTCACGCTGCCGCCGGCGTCGAAGTCCGGCCCGGCCGAAGTGCGGGCGCGCTTGGTCGTGGTGCGGACGTAGAGGTTGGTCCACTTCACCTCATGATCGTCGTTCGTCAGCGACAGCCCGCCCAGGAAGTTCAGACGCACGTCGTTCTGGTTGGACTCGACGTCGAAGGTCGAGACCGGCACCAGGTCGTCGCCCTGGAACTGGCCCTCTTCCTGGATCGCCTGACGGGTGCGCCAGGAGTTGTCGTAACCGGCCACGGCGATGACGCCCAGGTCGCCGACCTCGGTCGGGGTGCGGAAACCGCCCGCCAGCTCCAGGCTGCCGTCGACCGGCGTCTGCTGACGCTGCATCAGACGCAGCGCCGCATTGACCATCGAGCGGCCCATCCGCTGCAGCTCGGCGGCCGAGAAGTTGGCCATGTTGATCTGCTTGCCGGTGCGGAAGGCCAGGTCGATCGGCCCCGGAATCTTGCGGGTCTCGTCGTCGAAGCCGGTCCAGTCGGTGTCCGAGCCGTAATAGACCAGGTTGTCGCGGCCCGTCGTCTCGGTGTTGCCACCGATGCCCGCCTTGAAGGTCAGGAAGGGCTCAGCCGGGGCGTCCACGGTGCGCAGGTCGATGACCCCGCCGCCGAACTCGCCCGGA